>PJEN01003552.1:135504-157942 GCA_004024605.1 Pteronura brasiliensis
TTTTTTTTTTTTTTTAAGATTTTATTTATTTAACGGAGAGAGACACAGCAAGAGAGGGAATACAAGCAGGGGAACTAGGAAAGGGAAAGCAGCCTTCCCAATGAACAGGGAGCCCAATGTGAGGCTTGAGCCCAGGACCCTGGGATCATGACCTGAGCCAAAGGCAGATGCTTAATGATTAAGCCACCCAGGTGCCCCAAGTCCTTACATTCTTACAATGCTTTTTCATCCTCAATATTTTCATATTAGGGAGAATCCAAAAGTATTTAAGAAAGTAAATTCTGTATCATCTAGATAAATACATCATAGCCATCTCTTCCAAGAGGCATAGTTATCCACATTTGCTTTGATACAGTTTTGTGTTTAAATCCCAATTGTAGGGCACCTGGGTAGCTCAGTTGGTTTAGTGTCTAGCTCTTGATTTCAGCTCAAATCATAATCTAACAGTTGTGGGATTAAGCCCCGCATTGGGCTCCACACTTCGATTCTCTCTCCGTCTCCCTCTGCCCCTCTCCCCTCTATCTCAAAAAACAAATAAATAAAATCTTTAAAAATAGATAAATAGATTCCAATTGCATAACTTTCTAGCTGTGTGACTTTGGACAATCTTCTTAATATCTCTGAACCTCGGTTTCCTCCTTTGCAAAAATTTTTTTTTGGCAATACTCATATCTTAATAGTTGTTATTATTATCCCATCATGGAATAATAATAATTATTGTTACTAATAATTGTTATTAATTAATAATAAAAAAATCAACTCTTATTTTTCTGTTTTTTGTAAGCATATCTTCAGTTGGAACTAACAATTCAGAAAAATGTCAAATTTCATTCTCTCTCTGTTTCTGCATGGCTTAGAAATGTTAGATATTGGGGCACCTGGTGACTTAGGTCATGACCACAGGGTTGTGAAGTGGAGCCCAAGTCTGGTTCTGTGCTCAGTGCGGGGTCTGCTTGAGATTCTGTCTCCTCTCCCTCTCCTCCCCCGACCTACTCACACACACTAGCATGCATGCTTTCTCTAAAATGAATAAATAAACCTTTTTTTTTAAAAAAGAAATGTTAAAAAAAAGAATTTAAAAAAAGATTATAAAAAGGAAAAAATATTGTAATGTTTTTTCTAGCCGTCAGTCTTAATTTTTTATTCCACTTAATAGGAAATTTGATTTGATCAAAACTCCCTCATTAAAAAAAAACAAAATAAAATATAAATGTAAAAAAAAATGTTAAATATTGGCACTCACCTGTTCGCATACAAGCCACGTTTACAAGCCACCACTCTGGGATACGAGGCAGAATGACGGCCACTCGGTCTCCTCTCTTCAGGCCACAGGGGTTGGTGAGCACATTGGCAGCCTTTCGGGACAAGGAGCCCAGTTCTTTAAAGCTCCATTTCACCTCATCCCCTTTGCCATTCACCCACCACAGGGCTGGATTGGCTGGTCTCTCTCCTGTCTGGCCATGGGCACATGGGAAAGAAAGCAAGCTTGCATGACTGGTCCACCAAATAGATGGGACATCTGCCATTACTTCCCCTCAGCACCCATGCTGGTGGATTCCGGTAACAGCACCCCAGTTTGTCTTTGGGGAAACTACTCCTCTCCTACTGAGTACAGCTTAGGTGAGACAACCCATCAGGGTAATTGTCCACCCACCAGTGGGTGGCATGTGACCCATGTGGGGCGAGTCAGGTCTTCTCTCCCAGATTTTGAGTTCTCTAAGAAGAACTGAAAGATACAATATGGTTGAAACAAAACTTGTGTATGGGCTTTTGGTGCTTACATACACCCAGGGAGCTGTCCTGGTTTCCTGGTCTTGCTGAGACTGACTGTCCAGTTTTATGAGCACTCCCATGTCCAATAATTTTTTTCTTACTTAAGTTAGATTATGTTCCATCTAAATAAACCCAATTTTTGTACTAAGGTTGATTAGGAACTATATGTATGTATGTGTGTGTGTGTGTGTGTGTGTGTATATATATATATATATATATATATATATATATATATATATATGGTTTTTTTTTAACTCCAAAGACTGAAGTATGGCTTTTATAGGTAACAAAGAACAAGATGGTGGACCTTTGGGGGAGGTTCATCGAGGGATTGATTTCTGGAGGAAACTTCTCATATTCTACAGAGTATACTGTTTATGCTACAAAACCCCTGTGTTTTATATGTTACCTGGGAAAAAAATTTATTCCTCCTTTCTTTCCCTATGTGGAATACCTGGAATTCTCCTTTTACCTTCCCTGGTTGGAAACTATTTCAAAACTCAAATTCCATTTTACTTCCTCTGTGAAGGTTTCCTTAGGCTCCTCTTCTTCTCCTTCCTGACATCTCTGTGTTTCTGCAGAATAATGCTCAAATGCCAGATGACTCCATTACACTGTATCATATGCCCTGCACTATGGGTATAAGCTCCCTAAGATCAGGGGCTGTTTCCCATACCCTTGGGACTGGTGACCTTGGATAAGGAGCTTAACTTCTATGAGGTTATTTTCCTTATCTGCAACCTCCCAGGTTGGTGATGGGGATTTGTTGAAATAATATAGGTCAGCATTGCTCAACCTTTAGTCATTGGAATATCACTATTTTTGCCAGATCTGTCTACACCTGTGCTATTGTTCTTTGTATTTTTCTTTACATTCATTCACTTTTTTGGTACACATTTATTTAAGAAGGAAAATGCATTTACTTGTCACCATAATTAGAGAACCAGTACCGCTTGTTAAAATAGGTTACTGAAAAATAAATATATTAAAAACAAAATATACCCGGAGATTTTTGACTTCTACCTGCTCTTTTGTTCAAAAGAGAGTATAGCAAGTATAAGAGAGCTATTAAAGATGTAAATGGATTTAAAGGAAGACTATCCCCTCAATTTAATAGGAAAGATTGATTCAACATTGTTTGAAACCTTGTTTATCTTCTGAGGCACAGGCTCTTGCAGTGAATTTTGGGAAGCACTGATAGGTAAGTATCTAGCTCAGTGCCCAGCATGGCGTGGGGTCAGTAAGCAGGGACTTGACCTGAGGCTACACTGCAAACGCTCAAGGCTTTTTGCTTTATTCTTCTCAATGTCTGATTTCTCTCCTAATCACTCCAGTGATGACTATTATTATAAAATAGAGGCAATGTCTACAATAGCCAAACTGTGGAAGGAGCTGAGATGCCTTTCAACAGATAAATGGATAAAGAAGATGTGGTCTATGCACACAATGGAGTATTACTCAGCCATCAGAAAGGATGAATAACCACCATTTGCATCGTGGATGGAACTGGAGGGGATTATGCTAAGTGAAATAAGTCAAGCAGAGAAAGACAATTATCATATGGTTTCACTCATATGTGGAACATAACTAATAGCATGGAGGACCATAAGGCAGGGGAGGGAAATCTGAAGGGGGAGAAATCAGAGAGGGAGACAAACCATGAGACATTATGGACCCTGGGGGAAAAAAAACTGAGGGTTTCAGAGGCGAGGGGAGTTGGGGGATGGAGTCGGCGGGTGATGGGTGTTAAGGAGGGCATGTGTTGTTATGAGCACTGGGTGTTATATGCAACTAATGAATCATTGAACAGTACATCAAAAAACGAATGATGTACTATACAATGGCTAACATAAATAAATAAATAAATAAATAAATAAATAAAATCAAAGTTCAAATTACTGCTTTTTGACTAAGCCTGTGATCAGCTCAAACAGATGAATGGAGAGCAGAGACTTGGAGAAAATGCAGGAAACGAGGTAGGACACTGTAAGTAACCACCTTGCTCTGGACTGAGGAGGCTCCAGAGAAAGACAGAACGGGGAGTTGTGGATCAAAGACCTTCCCTGGGGAGAAAGGGCAAAGGGAAAACAAACAAAGAAAACCAAGAAGGATGAAAGAACTGAAGTGGGAGTGGCAAATGGACCATGAACAAGGAAATGGAAGCCTGAGACACATGTGGATGCCAAGCATTATAAGCCTGTCAAGTCATACCTTCTCCTTTTGGGACCACTGGTCCAGCACATCCCCAGCAAAGTTAAAGTTCTTAGGCAGTGACTTCTCACAGCGATTTATGGCTTCAAAGTCAGCAAGAGTCAGAGGTGACCAAAGCTGGTGATCTTTGTGAAGGTACCGGCCAGCCGGCTTGGCAAGCCAGATGAATCTGAATGTCTGGTATCGGAAAAAAATCATTATGATTCCCAAAGAGCTTTGCCAACTGATGTGGATGTGGAAGTTCTGCAGCCTGTGAGGAGAGATGAGTGTAGAGCGTTAGTTTCTTTGGATGCTCTGTGGTGAGATTGGGAAGTGGATTGTGGCTGTGTGCTCCCCAACCCCCGGGGAAGCTGGGGAACACCTGGAAAAGACTCATTTTTCTTCAAAGCTGTGGCAGTCAGCTACTCACCAGTCTCCCTGCCACTGGCCTCTCCCTCTTCATTCTATGATTAGATTATTCTTAAAAACAAAACAAAATAAAACCAACGATTATAGAACTGTCGAGTTCCCATCTTCTGTCCCTACCCTCTCCCCCAACCAAACAATAGACACACAGAATATTTGCTGCTACAAGGGACATTCAAGCCCTGCTTCTGTCTGTTTCATACTCGATTCTAACTGTATTTTCTAACTCCTTTCCTTGAATTTCCTCTTCGAGTAAAAGCAGTGCACTCACTTTTCAGGAATGTCCATTTCTAGCTCTAAGATTTAGTCTGTCATTCCCCTTCTGGCTTCTCTGACATCCTTTCCCATCAAATTCTTCATTATAAGTCGTTAGGAACCTTGATTTAAGTCCTGGATCAGCAACTTTCTGATGGTAGGACCCTGGGGAAATCACTTACCCTTGCTGCACCTGAATTTTCTCATCTATAAAATGGGGGAGGAATATAATACCTGTCTCCTAGGGTTTTTATGAGGATTTAATAAGATAATGTGTGTAAAATGACTAGCATATAGACAGTACTTCCAACGTGTTAGCTAATGCTTTTGTTAAGATTATTTTCATTAGTACCACGGTGGCATATGTTCATGAAATAGTTTTACTTCATGAATCAAGAGACCTGGACTTTACTCCAACTCTTTCAAAACTAGCTTTGTGATACTAGTAAAGTCATCTTCCTACTGTCATCTGTAATTTAACATTTCTCTTTTTTTCCTAAAATTTTAAAAAGGATTTTATTTATTTATTTGACAGAGAGAGATCACAAGTAGGCAGAGAGGCAGGCAGAGAGAGAGAGAAAGGGGAGGAAGCAGGCTCCCTGCTGAGCAGAGAGCCCGATGCAGGGCTCTATCCCTGGATCCTGAGATCATGACCTGAGCCAAAGGCAGAGGTTTAACCCACTGAACCACCCAGGTGCCCCTAATTTAACATTTCTTTTAAAATAATACTGTTATTTCTTCCTCTGAATTTCCATATTATGCATCAGTACTCCTCACATGACAGTTTTCTACCTTATATTATTGTTTTCAATGTCTGTGTCTTGTATCCCTAACCTACCTTGATGGTGCGGGTAGAAGCTGTGTATCTTATTCTTATTACTTAACATGATGTCATGACTTACCTTCTTCGATAAAGGTTTTTTGCTGAAGATGAATACCCTTATCTTTTTGCCTTCTGGTCCCACTTAGTTGCCTTGTATGGGACGGAAAAATCTGCAGGTGCAAAGGGTGCCTAAGTTTGCCACATGGTAATAACATAAACAGCAGAACAAAGGATGCAGGGAGTACCATTCCCTCATTGTTTTTGCCAAGCCTTCTCTGCTGCTCAGGGTGACATGTGGAGAAGCAGGAGGCCCATTTAGTGCAAATGCAATTTACTGTAACCCAGGAAGAGCTATTTCTGGCAATACCATTGGTATTAAGTTCTCCATTATTACAAGGAAGAAAGAAGAGGGACCACCTGCGCAGGTATGGTGGAGGTAGCAAGAGTAGAGAAGGGTGGGGAGAGGGAAAGTAGTGGGGGCCATTTAGCATTTTGCCAAAAGTGACACCCTATTTCTCTCCCAAACACACACCCACACCCACAACTACACACGTGGGTATGCACATATACAACACGCATACTTGCATTCACACTTGCCTCTCTGGATGCCCTTCGCCAAGTTGCTTAATATCTCCAAGTTTCATTTCATCTGTGCAATGAGAGTAATGGTAGTACCTTCTTCACTAGTTAGTCGTGGGGTTTAACTGAGCACCTTATCATAGTGCCTGGTGGGTAGTTAGGGCTCAGTAAACATTGCACGATAAGAATCAAACTTCACAACTGTTTATGGCAGAAGGCTTTCACTGTTTGAGATCCAAAAAAAACTAGAAGAGCTATTGGATTGGAGCCACCATTTTCATGGCGGTTTTTTTTTGGTCTCTTTTAATGCTCTGTCACTTGTGTCCAGGCTCTTGGGGCTGAACTCAACTGCCATCAGTCCAAAGCATTCTAGTCTTCACTTCCATCATTTTGAGCTTTCTTGGTCCCAATTTATTTATTTATTTAAAAGATTTTATTCATTTATTTGACAGACAGAGATCACAAGTAGGCAGAGAGGCAGGCAGAGAGTGAGAGAAGGAAGCAGGCTCCCTGCTGAGCAGAGCTCGATGCAGGAGTGGATCCCAGGACCCTGGGATCTTGATTTGAGCGGAACGCAGAGGCTTTAATCCACTAAGCCACCCAGGCACCCCTCTTGGTCCCAATTTAATGATGAATTAGAAAGATTATCAAGACATGGGACACCTAGAACATTCTTGCTTCCTAAGGTGAATGGTGCAGGTAATAGAGCAGATAGTTTGTTTTTTTTTTTAAGATTTTATTTATTTATTTGACAGACAGAGATCACAAGTAGGCAGAGAGGCAAGCAGAGAGAGAGGGAAACAGGCTCCCTGCTGAGCAGAGAGCCCGATTCAGGGCTCGATACCAGGACTCTGGAATCATGACCTGAGCCAAAGGCAGAGGCTTAACCCACTGAGCCACCCAGGTGCCCAAGCAGATATTTTTAATACAAATCTCCTTCATATTTTCCTCCAAATTGAAAAATCAGTTCTGATTTCCTGTATCACCACAGATAAATACGCCATATCATCAAATTAATATACAAAAAAATCTGAAACTAAATATCATAAAATAGATCTGATCTGAATTCATCATTACCTCCATTATAGCATATATAGCATAATCAGTAAAATAGGTCTTGCATATGCA
Source organism: Pteronura brasiliensis (assembly GCA_004024605.1). Classification (NCBI taxonomy): domain Eukaryota; kingdom Metazoa; phylum Chordata; class Mammalia; order Carnivora; family Mustelidae; genus Pteronura; species Pteronura brasiliensis. The sequence continues at coordinate 142,679 of PJEN01003552.1, forward strand.
AACAATCATTACTAATAAAATAGTAATCAAGATATTATAGGTGAGGATCTTTCAATTAAACTGTAAAAATTTTTTGCCAGTAACATTTCTTCTTTCTATCTCTTTAGTCTTCTATTGATTTTCTGGGTAAATTTGTGCATATAAGCCTTTATGGAGACTGTGAAACTTTGAAGAGTCTCCATTTTGCATTGAACACAGCCATTTCCTGACTTTGGATCCTGTGGGAAGTTCATGATTCCAGGGTCAAATCTGAAAATCACTGACTCTTTTAGGTCAAGACATTATCTAAGTAGAAATTTGTATGTATACATATTTAACAAAATATTTCCTGAAGATATCTGTAAAAGTGAGAGAATTTGAGTAGGTTATTTCTAAAGTCTTAGTGATTTCCAGTGCATTAAGGGAACCTTTAACAGTGGAAGGATGTTTGAGCAATTAATGTGCACTCAGCACTCTGTTTTTTATACAATATCTTGTTTACTTATCTCAACACCCTTCGGAGGGAGGCATTTTGTTTTATTCTTATTTTTAAAAATTTTTGAGAGAGGGGCACCTGGGTGGCTCAGTGGGTTGAAGCCTCTGCCTTCGGCTCGGGTCATGATCTCAGGGTCCTGGGATAGAGCCCCGCATCAGGCTCTCTGCTCGGCAGGGGGCCTTTTTCCTCCTCTCTCTCTGCCTACTGTGATCTCTGTCTGTCAAATAAATAAATACAATCTTTAAAAAAAATTTTTTTTGAGAGAGAGAGACAGAGAGAGCGCCTGAATGGAGTGGGGTGGGGGACAGAGGGAGGAGAGAGAATCCTAAACGGGCTCCAGGCTAGGTTAAGCCTGACATAGCCCTTTGTCTGACAATCCTGAGATCATAACCCTGAGACCATGACTTGAGGCGAAATCAAGAGTGCAGGCATCTAACAGACTAGCCACCCAGGCGCCCTAGGCATTTTTGTTTACCTATAAAGTGACTAAGGCTCTGATAGTTGAATAATTAACAAAAGTCATTTGTGGAGCACCGAGAACAAATTTTAGCCTGCATTTGTTTTCTCCAGGGCCAAGACAAGGAAATGCTAACACAGATTTTTGCTATATTTCTATCAACTTTCATAAGGTAGAACAGTCCTTTTTCCTGTCAAAGGGACATTTATCTGGGGTTGATCAGTAGTTATCCAATTACGGCAAGATGATGGGATTCTTTGTGCTCTGTTCTGTACATTTAAACATACTCTCACAACTTCTCATTTACTAGAATCACTTCCATGTTACCACATGCATTTTTTTTTTCCTTACCAGAAAATGGTATTATTGATCCAGAAAGGCCTTCAGCTTCTTCACAAAGACTCAGCTCCGTATCTGCCAAAAAGTTGGTTCCTTCCTTCTTTTCTTTTGGTGGCATCTATGCCATTATAGTCCAGAGTCTCTGGTGCACAGTTGGGAGAATCATAATCCCATGGGAGGAGAGCTGATGTTTCTCTGGACAACCTGTGGTTAAAGCAACAGCAATTTATGAGACACAGCTGGGAGGGGAGAGAGGAAATGCAGGAGCATTTCCTCTTACAGTTCAGTGCTAAGCCCCAGCACATTAGTGGATTATTCTTATCCATGGAGCTGAGGATATCAAGATCCATACTGTTCGATGGCCTATTATCAGAGTCTCTCGTGATTTTCAAGTAGCCTAGAATATTGGCATGCTTGATTCTTGTGGCTTAGCGGGACATAACCTGTTGTCCTGGCAAAGGACAGCTAAGGGAATCATATCTGAAGTCTCAACTCACTGATTAGAGTAGATCATGAGAAATCTTTCAAACTCCTAGCTTTTATTGTATGTTGGCTTTTATTGGATGTTTTAATGGAATGTTTTATTGAATGTTTATTGAATGTTGGCAATCTCATTTGGAAATAATTCCGAGACAGTATTGCTGACTGGTTTGAACATAAACGTTACCTGCTTGTAACTTTGTGAATGTTGCTGCCAACAGGAATTGGGTTTAGTGAAGTCTGTGCCTAAATGTTGCTTGTTGATGACAGTGATCAGTGACATTTTTCACCTCCAGAGTTCATTGGTATCCCACATGATATCCAGAAGAGAGTGCCTGGGCTCAGACATTAATAGGGTTCCTTTGTCCTTTAATGAACACAGTCCCAAGGTTAAGTTGAGTGTTGTAGACTGAATAAAGGCTCTCCAAAGATGTCCATGTCCTAACATCCAGAAACTGTGAATATGTTAGCTTATCCAGCAAAAGGAACTTTGCAGATATCATTAAGTTAAGGACCTTGAGATGGGTAGATTATCCTAGATTATCTGAGTGGGTCTGATGTAATTACAAGAGGGATGAGAGCACCTGGACAATAACACAGGCTCAACAAATGATAGTGCTCATTAGGAGGTGGCATCCTCCTCCCCCGCACATTCCATTTCCCTGTTCCTAACAAGAAACAGTAGAGCTCAACACAGGCTGAGCTGCTATGCGGGGTGGGTGCGGAGACATTGCTGGAGGAAGCGAAATTTGAATTGGGCTTTGGATATGGCAAGACTATGAGTAGGTGGGAAGGCGAGCTAAGAGGGATCTCAGGAAGGGACCTCAACATGGAGGAGGCCCAGCTGCACCTGGATCTTCCTATGGTTTAACTAATCAATACATTCTTGTTTTCCCTCATTTTTTAAAAATTCAAATTTTAGGGGCACCTGGGTGGCTCAGTGGGTTAAACCTCCGCCTTTGGCTCCGGTCATGATCTCAGGATCCTGGGATCAAGCCCCGCATCAGGCTCTCTGCTCAGCATGGAGCCTGCTTCCTCCTCTCTCACTCTGCCTACCTCTCTGCCTACTTGTGATCTCTGTCTGTCAAATAAATAAATAAAAAGAATTCAAATTTTAGTTAGTTAATATACATGGAATATTGGTTTCTGGAGTAGAATCCAGTTTTTCATCCCTTACATACAACACCAGTGCTCATCACAAGTGACCTTCTTTTTTTTTTTTTTAAGATTTTATTTATTTATTTGAAACAGAGAGAGAGAGATCACAAGTAGGCAGAGAGGCAGGCAGAGAGAGGGAGAAACAGGCTCCCCACTGAGCAGAGAGCCCGATGTGGGCCTCGATCCCAGGACCCTGAGATCATGACCTGAGCCGAAGGCAGAGGCTCAACCCATTGAGCCACCCAGGCACCCAACACAAGTGACCTTCTTAATATCTATCACCCATCTAGCCCATCTCCCTCTCCCTCCAGCACCTCCCGCCATCAACTCTCAGTTTGTCCTCTATTATTGAAAGTCTCTTATGATTTGTTTCCCTCTCTCCTTTTTTTCTTTTCCTCCTTCCCATGTGTTCATCTGTTTTCTTTCTTAAATTCCATATGTGAGTGAGATCTGTGGTCTTTTTCCCTGACTGATTTATTTCATGCAGCATAATACACTCTAGCTCCACCCACGTCATTGCAAATGGCAAGATTTCATTCTTTTTGATGGCTGAGTAATATTATATATACCACATCTTTATCCATTCATCAGTTGTTGGACATTTGGGCTTCTCCATAGTTTGGCTATTGTTGATAATGCTGCTATAAACATCTGTGTGCATGTACCCCTCCAAATCTGTAATTTTGTATCCTTTGGCTAAATACCTAGTAGTACAATTGCTGGATCATAGGGTTGTTCTATTTTTTAACTTTTTGAGGAACCTCCAAACTGGTCTACAGAGTAGCTGCACAAGTTTGTGCCAACAGTGCAAGAGGTTCCCTTTTCTCCACATCCTAACCAATACCTGTTGTTTCTTGTGTTGTTAATTTTACTTGTTCTGACAGGTGCGAAGTGGTATCTCATTGTGGTTTTGATTTGTATTTCCCTGATGATGAGTGACGTGGAGCATCTTTTCATATGTCTGTTAGCCATTTGGATGTCTTCTCTAGAAAATTATCCGTTCACGTCTTCTGCCCATTTCTTAACTGGATTATTTGGTTTTTGGGTGTTGAGTTTGGTAAGTTCTTTACAGATTTTCAATACTAACCCCTTATCAGGTATATCATTTGCAAATATCTTCTCCCATTCCATAGTTTTCCTTTTAGTTCATTGATTGTTTCCTTTACTGTGCAGAAGCTTTTTATCTTGATGACGTCCCAATAGTTCTTCTTTGCTTTTGTTTCCCTTGCCTCCAGTAATGTGTCTAATAAGAAGTTGATATGGCCAAGGTCAAGGAGGTTCCTGGCTGTGTTCCTGTGTTCCTCCTCTAGGATTTTAATGGTTTTGCATTTAAATGTCTCACATTTAGGTCTTTCATCTATTTTCAATATACTTTTGTGTATAGTGTAAGAAAGTAGACCAGTTTCATTCTTCTGTATGTTGCTGTCCAGTTTTCCCGGCACCATTTGTTGAAGAGACTGTCTTTTTTCCATTGGATGTTCTTTCCTGCTTTGTCAAAGATTAGTTGACTATAGTCGATAATGGATGACCCCCATTAGTTGTGGGTCCATTTCTGGATTCTATTTTCTTTTTCTTTAAAAAAAAATTTTTTTTTAATTTGACAGACAGAGATCACAAGTAGGCAGAGAGGCAAGCAGAGAGAAAAAGGAGGAAGCAGACTCCCCGCTGAGCAGAGAGCCCGATATGGGGCTTGATCTCAAGACACTAGGATTATGACTTGAGCTTAAGGCAGGGGCTTTAACCCACTGAGCCACCGAGGTGCCCCTGGGTTCTCTTTTCTGTTCTATTGATCTCCGTGTCTGTGTTTTTGCCCATATCATAATGTCTTGATAATTACAGCTTTGTAACATACCTTGAAATCTGGAATCATGATGCCTCCAGTTTTGTTTTCTTTTTCAGGATTGCTTTGGCCATTTGGGTTTTCTTGTGGTTTCACACAATTTTAAGATTGTTTTTTCTAGCTCTGTGAAAAATGCTAGTGGTAATTTGGTAGGAAAAGCATTAAATTTGTAGATTGTTTTGGGTAGTATAGACTTTTTTTTATATATATAACAGATCACAAGTAGAGAGGCAGGCAGAGAGAGAGAGGAGGAAGCAGGCTCCCTGCTGAGCAGAGAGCCCAATGCGGGGCTCGATCCCAGTACCCTGAGACCATGACCCGAGCCAAAGGCAGAGGCTTTAACCCACTGAGCCCCCCAGGCGCCCCTGGATAGTATAGACATTTTAACAATATTTGTTCTTCTAATCCATGAGTATAGAATGCTTTTCCATTTCTTTGTGTCCTCTTCAATTTCTTTCATATATGTTCTACAGTTTTCAGAGTACAAATCTTTTAACTCTTTAGTTAGATTTATTCCTAGGTATCTTATTGTTTTTTGTGCAGTTGCAGATGGAATCAATTGCTTGATTTCCTTTTCTGCTACTTCATTATTGGTGTATAAAAATACAACAGATTTCTGCACATTGATTTTACGTCCTGTGACTTTGCTGAATTCATGTTTGAGTTCTAGCAATACATTCTTTTTTTAAAAAGATTTATTTATTTGAGACAGCCCAAGGGGGAGGGGCAGAGGGAGAGGGAGAGAAACTCAAGTAGACACTGCACTGAGTGTGAGCCAATGTGTTTGGGGCTCGATTCCACAACCGTGAGATAAAGACCCGCGCCAAAACTGAGTTGGACACTCAACTGACTGTGCCACCCAAGCAACCCTCCAGCAATACATCCCTGATTCACCAGACCAGTAAATCCTTTTCTCCCCTCAAGTGGTATAGATTGGGATTCTGTTACTTACAACCAAAAAACAATTGACCAGTATAATACTGGTCCCTTCCAGTTTCAGGTGGGCTAGAAACAGGTTAGGAGCCAACCAATCTTTCCATTTCACCTTTGGAACACCTCCCAACTCCTGTGTGTCCTGGAATATTCACTTCCTATGTATCCACTACATTACCAGAGTAACCATCCTAAATACCTCTTCTTTGAAAAAACATTTTCTGGCTCACATATCACCTTCTTCACCACTGCCAGAGTATAATAAACTACTCCCTCTTTAAACCCATTCACATGCCACATGCAACACTTTGGTAACTAACACATCACTTCCCTAGAATGTAATGTCCTCCAGGATGGGTGCTGTCTTATTCATCTGTGACCCCTCTGTTCTTAGCCTGAAATATTGTAGTGTCCAGATTTTTCCACCCCCCCTGGCCTGTTTCTGTGTAGAGTTGATATGGTCTGTATCAGTCTCCTCAACTTTCTGAAGAGGATGTCAATCCAAGTCCCACCTCAGCAGACTATCTGAACTTTGTTGCTGTTGTCCAGTTATGGTCTTCTTCAAAACCTTCATAGAATTTGCTTTTGCATTTGTTTATGGACGCTAAATGTGTCCATAAAATCATGCTTTTTCCCTCTCTTTCAGCTGGATAGAGGAAAGCTCTAGCCAAATTTCTGGTATACTTTTAATAGAATGGAAAGGTCTTTACAGCATGTGTTTTATGTCCTCATCTTATTCTAGTTTTTTGTCCTGTTTTTCTACCCTACTTTGTATTTATCTTCATTTCCTCAGCTCCTTTTTTTTTTTTAAAGAGAGAGATAGAGAATGAGAAAGAGAGAGCATGAGAGGAGAGGGTCAGCAGGAGAAGCAGACTCCCTGCCAAGCAGGGACCCTGATGCAGGACCCGATCCCAGGACTCCAGGATCATGACCTGAGCCGAAGGCAGTCGCTTAACCAACTGAGCCAACAAGGTACCCCATCCTCAGCTCCTTTTTAAAAAAGATTTTATTTATTTGTTTGAGAGAGAGACATAGCACTAGTATGAGTGGGGATTGGGGAGTATAGGGAAGGAACAGAGGGAAAGGAACAGCGGGATAAGGAGAAGCAGACTCCCTGTTGAGCAGGGAGCCTGACATGGGGCTCCATCCCAGGACTCCAGGATCATGACCTGAGGTGAAGGCAGACAACCAACTGAGCCACCCAGATGCCCTGCTCAGCTCCTTTTTTTTAAGAAAAATATTTCTATTCCATACCTCAATAACCACAATTATTTCCTGATGGGAGGTATCTACCTATTATGCAAGGCACAACTTCCTCAAATCTTGGCATCATATTGGCAAACCCACCATCATTTCCCCTTCCACAATGATTTTCATACAGTACTTTTTAAAAAACAGATTGAATCCATTCTTTATTTCCCTAAATAAAATTTTAATAATAATTTTTATTTTAGAATAGTTTTAATTTACAGAATAGTTGCTAAGATAGTACAGAGAGCTCTAGGGAGTGTTTTTCCCATGGTTAGACTAGGGTCACTGGTGTTGGGGAAGAAAGTCACAGCAGTGAAGTGCAATTCTCATTGTACCATATCAAGGGTGCTTGCTATTAACTTGTCACTGATGATGTTAACCTTGGTCACCGGGCTTAGAGAGTATTTTCCAGGTTTTTCCATATGCACTCTTATGATAGTCATATAGTTGAGATAGGTTATTCTCAGAAGTTGGTTGCTAGGGAGACAATCTTAGATATCTGCCTCATCTATTAGATGCTTATTATACACCAGTAGCAGGGCCAGGACCTGGGGATATGAGACAGTATGTAGTATTCTCTCCCTAGGATGTCATGAAAAACAATCCCTAATTCCTAGACAACTTACTCCTAAATTCCACTTCTCAAATATTCTCTCTCCTTAGTGCTTTCATCCAAAATTTGGGGTGCAGTCATCCAGCCATGTCACTTGGGATCCATTTGGTTCTTTGAACATCTCTGAGGTCTTTGAATGCTTTGGTTTGTAAGAGCTGAATTCTCCCTCCTATAAGGGGTACTATGTATTCTATGCTTTCTTACTTAGTTACACAAGTGCCCTATGGGAGCATTTTACTTAAGCTAGGAAGAAAAGATAACAAGCCACCCCTCTTAAATTGCCACCAGCTCTCTAATGGGTCCTTTGGAAGGGCCAAGATTACTTCCAGTGATGACAATTACCAGGGACCTTGTTATGCAGAAGACCTCAGGGACTATGTGGACGTGCAGCTGGAACCATTAGCTGGGCCTGTAGGGAACATGTTTCATCCCTGGCAAGTGAGATAGTAATTATAATCTAGCAAAGGTTTTAAGGGGGAGATTGCAAATTCTATCAGAATAGAGAATCTACAGTTAACCACTTAGGTAAACTGCTTGGATCATAGGCTGGGAAAGTTGAATCACTCCTCAGGTTTATATAAGCACAACAATCCAGATGTTGGGAGTCTAAAAATCCTCAGGGATCTGTTTTCCACAGAAACTGTTCACCTGGTAGTAACAGCTATCCTTTACATGTATACAGCAGTTTATAATTTCCTGAGATCTCATGTGCTATTATTTCAGGTAATCCTCACAAAAATCCTATGAAATGGGTACTACTAGTACTACTTTACAAATGAGGAAACTGGAACTCTGAGAGGTTAATTTTTAAATTTTTTTTAAAAGGTTATTTATTTTATAGAAAGAGAGAGAGAGCACAAGTAGACAGAACAACAGGCAGACAGAGAGGGAGAAGCAGGCTCCCCGCAGAGCAGAGAGCCGGATGTGGGACTCAGTCCCAGAACCTCAAGATCATGACCTGAGCTGCAAGCAGACACAATGGATGGAGCCACCCAGGTGCCCCCAGGGCATGTATTTTAATACTTTATTCTTTCTCTTTGTTATTGTCATCAATTATCAGCATATTGAATTGCGCTTTTACAACCTGTAATGGTGACTAATGAATTTTTTTAGCTAGTAAATTTTTTAAAATAATTTTTTATTTTTTTATAAACATATAATGTATTATTAGCCCCAGGGGAACAGGTCTGTGAATTGCCAGTTTACACACTTCACAGCACTCACCATAGCACATACCTTCCCCAATGTCCATAACCCAACCACCCTCTCTGACTAGTAAATTTTTATTTATTTATTTATTTATTTATTTAAAAGATTTTGCTTATTTATTTGACAGAGATCACAATAGGCAGAGAGGCAGGCAGAGAGAGAGAAAGGGAAGCAGGCTCCCTGCTGAGCAGAGAGCCTATTGCGAAGCTTGATCCCCAGGACCCTGGGATCATGACTGGAGCCGAAGGCAGAGGCTTCAACCCACTGAGCCACCCAGGTGCCCCTGACTAGTAAATTTTTAAAGTAAGATTATAAACTGAAACACACACACACACACACACACACATACCCCTATGATTATTTAGGGTACCTTTATTCCCCCAAATATTTACTCATTAACCTACTTTGTACCAGACTCTGTGCGGGTTCCTGGGCATACACAAGTTACAGATTCACACAGCTTGTAGTTATTAGAATAAAAAATGAGGTGGGATTGTTACTGCCTTTGTCACCCTTGGATGAGATGGCACATACATTAAGCCATAGCTGACCTTGAGTTGCAGTATTTTCTATGCAAACATACCAGTTAGAGTAAAAAAGTGGTGTTACCATTGACTTTAAACTCTACCTCTGGAACCTTCTGGCCTCAGTGGTTAATTGCCCTACGGAGAGTCATTTCTTTAGAGGTTCCCAAGGGGATGAAGGGAACCTTAGATGCCAGATGTAATGATCAAAACATTGACTCCATTTCTTTCTCTAGTCCAAGTGGGCAGGGGACCAGGTGCAGCCAGAAGAAGAAAGATCTATTGTTTTCTATGAGGGGAAATGAAAACCAGTATTTAAGAGTTTAAGCCAAATTGGTGACCTGCATTTCAGGGCCCCAGACAGTGTAAGTGAGATTATCACACATACTGCTTTACACTTTACCCTAAATGTTGACACAGGAGAGAGGTATTGGGTTTACAACATTTCTCATTTATTCAGATGGATGCTCAGATCATGAGAAATAAGAAGAGAATATACTGGCACAGTTAAGTGCCTTTGGAGCCGTGTCATTATCCTCCCTTACTCCACTGGAATATAAGCTTCATTAAAGGAGGGATTTTTGACTGTTCTGTTCACTATTCTATCTCTAGTGCTTGGGATAATGCCTGGCACATAGTAGCTTTCCCAGTATTTGTTGATTGAATTCATGTATTTCTCCCACAGAAACATTAATATGGGTAGGCTCTTTTTTGGGAGACCTTTTTGCCCCTGCTCAGTTCACATATACATGCATATACATGTTCCTTCCAAGGAAGTGTTTGCAGTCTGAGTGAGGCTGTCATTTGGTCCTCCATTTATCAACTGCCTTGTCATGTTGAATAACTGATCATACTGAAAGAATAGAGGAATGTTTTCCTCTAATGGTCTTGGAGTTTTTAAAATTTTGAATGTACTGATGAGCAACACACACACACACACACACACACACACACATACACGTGCTCTTTGCAGGCCTGTATCTTACATAAATAGAACTAGTGAATTGTCTTCCCTAGTAGAACTAGTAATTTATCCTCCCTGATAAAACTCACAGAGGATCCAGTTTGTACCAGGATAAACTATGCTATGCTGTATATCACATAATCCCCCAGATCTCCATGGTGTATAGAACAACAAAGGTTTGTTTATTATTTTGCTTTTGCTACTTGCCCGTCATGGGTCTTCTGTGACCTGACTGATGGAACAACCATTATTTGAAGGGTTATCAGTAGGGGTGGAACCGTGAGCAGTTATATGTTCTAGCTTAGAAATGATAGACATTATTCCCATTCATTGGCCAGAACTTGTCACTTGGCCAGAGTTCATATTCTCGCATTACTTTGGGGTGGGAGAGTGGGTAGCTGGGCGATGACTACCGCAGTCGTCCTTTTACCAGAATATGTTAGATTCATTCTAACTCTGGAAGTCTTTCATAACATAACCCAAAAGAACTCTCCTAGAGGAGAAGTACTTAAAAAGAAAAATAAAAACTGACCATTTTGTAACCTTAGCAAACTAGAATTCACATACAGGAGAGTGGTGACAATCAAAGACTTTGGAATGAGAGAGAGCAGAGTTCAGATTTCAGCTCTGCCACTTAGTGTCTGTGTGGTACAATGCAAAACACTTAGTCTCTCCAAGATTAACATTATCTTCTCTAAAATACTTAACAGATAAGATGAAATTATTGTAGGGGCACCTGGGTGGCTCAGTGGGTTAAAGCCTCTGCCTGCAGCTCCGGTCATGATCCCAGGGTCCTGGGATCGAGCCCCACATCGGGCTCTCTGCTCAGCAGGGAGCCTGCTTCCTCCTCTCTCTCTGCCTGCCTCTCTGCCTACTTGTGATCTCATTTTCTGTCAAATAAATAAATAAAATATTTTTTTAAAAAAAGATGAAATTATTGTGAAGATAAAATGAAATTCTGTACAGAGGTGACGAGCATGTGATGTCTAACACATACTCAGATTCAATACATGTAAGCTAGCTTGGAAGTTGAAATGTCTTGATATTTTATGAGTTGGTGCCTCTTGAGCTAAGTTCTCTTGGCAGGCAATGCTTTCATGTTCTCAGGAGGTCAGGCAATTAAGATTGCTCACATTTCCCTGTGGGGGATGTCCTTGAAAGAGCAGTTCTTTTGAAATGATTCTTCAGCTTACTCTTTTAAATTTCACAAATTTTCTGTGTCCACCTAAAATCTTACACATGTATTCTCCTTAGTCCAGACCACCTTGGAGTCTTAGTATTTTCAAGGCTCAACCTTAGATACCTATCAGAATCTCCAGGGTGTTTTTCAAAGCACACATGTCTGCATCGCACCTCAGACCAATTAAATCAGTTTCTCTGAAAGAGGGGACCCAGTCACCTGTATTTTTAGAAAGCTTCTCTAGTGAGTCTAATGAGCAGAGAGGATTGAGAATCACTGCTCTGTATATCCTTGCTCTTGCTGACCCTTCCAGCCTTACCTACCACGACTTTTCTCTCCCTTGCCCACCATGCTCCAGCCATCTTTTTTGTTCATTTGCCAAGTTTGTTCCTACTTTAGGGCCTTTGCATGCACTGTTCCCTTAACCTCGAATGCAACAAATTGTTCATCGACTATCAACTCAACTGTCACATTTTCAGAGTGTCACATGATCACCCTTCATCCTGCTTTATTTCCTTTCTCACATTTGTTGGTATTTGAGCTATTGCTAATTCATGTGCTTGTTTAATACCTATGTCCTCACTATCATATGAGATCTATGAAGATAGAGCCTTTCTATGATTCACTCATTATCGTATGCCCAGGGCTCAGAAGAGTATCTGTTCTAACGTACTTAACTAAATGTTTGTTGCATAAATTATTCTTGTCTGCCATTCCTGACATCATCATATGACATCATTTTAACAATCAATTCTTATGAAATATTCACAGAACAATCATTTCCTTATAAGCAAGACTTGTGGCTTCTCTATGTCTCATGCCCCTTTACACAATTTATATTGTTTATCAGTTTGTTATAGGGAGAAAGGAGAAGCAGCACTGGATAAATATTCATTGTGATCATCATATACGCTGGCCTTTATCCTTTGCCCCTACTTCTTTTCTCTTACTGGTTACCATCATTCTGAAGGTTTCTTGGGTTGCAGTGCGTTGAGATTTCTTTTCCTTAAACTCCTCTCTCCAGTGATCATTAAGAAGAAAACGTTTGGGACTTGAAGTCAAAGGTTTGAGTTTGAATTCTGACTCAGCAGCTTATCAAGGGAATCAATCTAACCTCCCCAAGCCTGTTAATGAAGTCAGGACACTAATAGCTCCTATCTCAAAAAAACTCAAAAAATAAAGTGAAAGGGATGCCTGGGTGGCTCACCTCGTTCAGCATCTGCTTTTGTCTCAGGTCATGATCTTGGGGTCCTGGGATCTAGCTCCATGTTGGGCTCCCTGCTCAGTGGGGAGTCTGCTTCTCTCTCTCTCTCTGCCTCTCCCCACTGCTTGGGCACTCTTTCTCTCAAATAAATAGATGAAATCTTAAAAAAAAAAAAAAAAAAAAAAGAAGCTCTAGGTAAAATTACCTTATATTTTGTGGGTATCCAGAAAAACTATTTAAAAGAACATACCACTCAAAGGCCACTTAGATTTCCCATTTTCTTTTTGTCCCTCTTGCTATTGTATAAGAATGGGGGAAGGGACCTCCTTCTCAGTCTCCCTGCCTCCATCCTTCCCTCCTCTGGGCCATAAACATAGATTCTGATCTTTTCCACTGTACCATCCCAGTCCTCTAAAATATTGCATAAAAATACGTGCATTTTATTTTCATGTTTCATGAAGTTCTTCATGCTCTCTCATTATACAGTTTTTTTTTTTGATTAGTTGGTGTTGAAGGATAGAGCTTTAGAAGTAGAAGGCACCATAGAGTTCCAGACCCTTTAGCTTACAGAAGAGAAGGAAATAATAATCGATTTACCTTGGGAGGTTGTGAGGTCAAAGGAAAAAGTTACCTGCTCCCATACCACAATTACTTAGAGACAGATGTGCCTGAGATAGATGTTTCTGGAGCAGATCAGACTTTCTCTATAGAGAAATACAAGTTGAGGGAAGTCTTTTTAATTGTAAGATTAAAAACAAAAAGTAAGACAAATTGAGCTGGAGCTAAGATTATAAAAGCTTTCACAACGTGCCAGACAAGAGAACCAATGGGAACAAGTCCATTCATGAAGCTGCATTAAGAAATCCCAGATAAGGGGCACCTGGGTGGCTCAGTGGGTTGGGCCACTGCCTTCGGCTCAGGTCATGATCTCAGGGTCCTGGGATCGAGCCCCGCATCGGGCTCTCTGCTCAGCGGGGAGCCTGCTTCCTCCTCTCTCTCTCTGCCTGCCTCTCTGCCCGCTTGTGATCTCTCTCTGTCAAATAAGTAAATAAAATCTTAAAAAAAAAAAAAAAAGAAATCCCAGATAAAGCTTGAAATCAGGTAATATGATGCCCCCAGTTTTATTTTTGTTTTTCAACATTTCCTTAACAATTCGGGGTCTCCTCTGGTTCCATACAAATGTCTGGATTATTTGCTCCAGCTCTTTGAAAAATACCGGTGGAATTTTGATCGGAATGGAATTAAAAGTAGAGATGGCTCTAGGCAGTATAGACATTTTAACAATGTTTATTCTTCCAATCCAAGAGCATGGAATGGTCTTCCATCTTTTTGTGTCTTCTTCAATTTATTTCATGAGTGTTCTGTAGTTCCTTGAGTACAGATCCTTTACCTCTTTGGTTAGGTTTATTCCCAGGTATCTTATGGTTCTTGGTGCTATAGTAAATGGAATTGATTCAAAGCTGTGATCACCAAGACAGCATGGTACTGGCATCAAAACAGACACATAGACCAGTGGAACAGAGTAGAGAGCCCAGATATGGACCCTCAACTCTATGGTCAAATAATCTTCGACAAAACAGGAAAAAATATACAGTGGAAAAAAGATTCTCTTCAATAAATGGTGCTGGGAAAACTGGACAGCTATATGTAGAAGAATGAAACTCGACCATTCTCTTACACCATACACAAAGATAAACTCAAGATGGATAAAAGACCTCAACGTGAGACAGGAATCCATCAGAATCCTAGAGGAGAACATAGGCAGTAATCTCTTCGATATCAGCCACAGCAACTTCTTCCAAGATATGTCTCCAAAGGCAAAGGAAACAAAAGCGAAAATAAACTTTTGGGACTTCATCAAAATCAAAAGCTTCTGCACAGCAAAGGAAACAGTCAACGAAACAAAGAGGCAACACACGGAATGGGAGAAGATATTTGCAAATGACGGTACAGACAAAAGGTTGATATCCAGGATCTATAAAGAACTCCTCAAACTCAACACACACAAAACAGACAATCATATCAAAAAATGGGCAGAAGATATGAACAGGCACTTCTCCAATGAAGACATACAAATAGCTATCAGACACATGAAAAAGTGTTCATCATCACTAGCCATCAGGGAGATTCAAATTAAAACCACATTGAGATACCACCTTACACCACTTAGAATGGCCAAAATTAGCAAGACAGGACACAACATGTGTTGGAGAGGATGTGGAGAAAGGGGAACCCTCTTACACTGTTGGTGGAAATGCAAGTTGGTGCAGCCTCTTTGGAGAACAGTGTGGAGATTCCTCAAGAAATTAAAAATAGGGGCACCTGGGTGGCTCAGTGGGTTAATCCTCTGCCTTCAGCTCAGGTCATGATCTCAGGGTCCTGGGATCGAGTCCCACATCAGGCTCTCTGCTCTGTGGGGAGCCTGCTTCCTCCTCTCTCTCTCTCTGCTTGCCTCTCTGCCCACTTGTGATCTCTCTCTGTCAAATAAATAAAATCTTTAAAAAAAAAAAAAAGAAATTAAAAATAGAGCTTCCCTGTGACCCTGCAATTACACTACTGGGTATTTACCCCAAAGATACAGATGTAGTGAAAATAAGGACCATCTGTACCCCAATGTTTATAGCAGCAATGGCCACG
>PJEN01003553.1:0-165580 GCA_004024605.1 Pteronura brasiliensis
GTACAACTTTATTCCTCATTTTTTAAAATATTTTATTTATTTGACAGAGAGAAATCACAACTAGGCAGAGAAGCACGCAGAGAGAGAGAGGAAGCAAGCTCCCCACAGAGCAGAGAGCCCGATGCGGGGCTCGATCCCAGGACCCTGGGATCATGACCTGAGCCGAAGACAGAGGCTTAACCCACTGAGCCACCCAGGTGCCCCTTTATTCCTCATTTTATACAAATTTAGTACCAATGCCCCAAATCATGGAGTCCTTCCTGTCTTTGTTTCTCTTGTCCACTCCCTGCCCCCACTTAATCTACCAGCAGTTAGGTTCCACCTGATTCTTAGTCTTCAACTCAACCACTGTCTCAAAGTTGCACATACGCAGAAACATCTGGATGGGTCTCCCTCTTTCTGTGTCTGTTACAGGTGACGTGTGTCCCCCTAAAACTCATATGTTGAAACCCTAACCCCCAATGTGAGTATATGTGGAGACCGAGAAATAGTTGAAGTTGAACGAGGTCATGAGGACAGAATCTGCATCCTTACAATAAGAGAGACACCAGAGTTCTCTCTCTCTTGTCTGTCTGTCTGTCTGTCTGTCTTTCTCTGTTTCTGTCTCTGCAAGCACTGAGGCATGGCCATGTAGGACACACTGAGAAGGAGACTGTCCACAAGCCAGGAATGAGCGTCCTCCCCAGGAACCAGTCCTGCACACAACTGGATCTTGGCCTTGGAGCCTTTGGAACTGTGAGAGAATCTTCGTGTGCTGTTGAAGCCTCCCCATCTGGAGTCTTTGGTTAGGACAGTCCCCAGCAGACTAATGGGGTCTCCTTCCTGTACATTGCTCTGCACAAGTCAGACTGTCTTGTAACAATATCAGTTGGAGCACGCCATGCCTGTCATACTGAGTGATGGCTTCTTATTACCCGCAGAGTCACTGTTTTATGACAGGTATCATACCATCAAAGCCTCCAACAGAGCCTCTGAGGTTTTATAAGGTCTTCTCCACAACTCAATGTCCTCTGCATCTTCTGTGTTCTCCTGTCACTGGAATTCCTCCATGTTCATCCCCAAGCTTCATGACGCTGTTGTTCACTTGCTTGCAGACACCTGTATTAGAATTCTCCTACCACTTGAACAAAACAGAACAAAACAGAACCCCCTTTGTGCGCCTAGGTCTCTGCTCTTCTAAATTCCTCATATCATTTGTGTCCATTGTATCCCATAACTGGTGAGTTATGTGGACGTCCAATTCCTCTCCTTGTTTTGCTTTGGGACCTCAAAGAAGGAGAGCCCAACACACGGACAAGAGTAATGATACTTTCTGGGTGCCAGCCCTCCATGGTGACGATGGGAAAAAAGGGTACCAGGCAAGCAAAGCCATGGAGCATGCCTTGCAAAGCATTTTGCATGTTGCTGTGCAAATGGTCTCCAAGCTACATGTGGGTATTGGGAGAGGCTCTGCAGGTGGGTCTTGACACTGCCACACAGAAGAGGAACTACTTCGATGCTGAAACAAATCACCACATAGCACAATCTTGAGGGCCACGAAGCCAAAGAGAACCTGTCGCAATCATCCAGGTGCAGATAATTATCATCCATCTTGGTGGGGAAACTATCTACTCTCCAGGGTCTCCTCATTGAGGAGAAATGGCTTGTTGGTGTTCCTGACAAGTCTCTCCAGTTCCCCACCCAAATATCGATAAAGATGTAGTGAAATCTGTCTCCCTCGATCCAACACAACACACACAACATCAGCACAACATTAAAAACCAGAATTCACGGTCCAGCAGCCATAGCTGCAGACTGTGTAGTAATTGGAAGACAGACAATGAGATGCCCTGCCGCGGGCTGCTCAGCCTCCCCCTACAGACCATAGGTTCCAGGAGAGTAGACTCACGTCCGAATGCCTGAATTCATAAACTGACACCTGTGTTCGCCCTTATTCCGCACATACTGATGGGCCTCTGTTGACGTTCCTATGGCTGCTGTAACAAATTCCCCACAAACTCAGGTGCATAAAAGAACAGAAATGTACTAACTTACACATCTGGAGGTGAGAAGTCCAGACTGGATCTCACTAGACTAAAATGAAGGCATCACAAGGGTTGAGCTCTTCCTCTCTCTGTTTCCTTACTTCCTGACACTGGGATATTCCTTCTTCTCCAGGATACCCATAAATCCTTTGCTAGTGGTCCCTCTCCAGCCACCAAGTATATCTCTCCAGTTCCTGCCTCCTTCCTTCCCAGATCAATCTTTGTGGTTTCTATAGTTTCCACTTGTGCAATGCAGGCTGATCTCCCCATCTCTAGAGCCTTAACTGAATCATGCCTACAAAGTCTGTTTTGATGTATAACATGTTAACATGGGTCCAGGGGTTAGAATTTGGACCTCTTTGGAAGGAGAGAGGCATCTTCTGCAGTGCCAAAACCATACTGTGTCAAGTGAAGGAAGGAGGGAGGAAGAAAGGAGGTCCCATCCCCTGCATCCCATTGGCCACAGCTCACTTCTATACTTCAGGCCTGGCCCCTTGGTTGTTTCTGTGGAAGCCGGGAGCACGCATCACAGCATGGATCTCTTCCAAGCTAAGGACAGGGTGGATAGTTTTTGGAGGGTTAGATTCCATGAGAGACGACTGAAGCCCTACATTTCAGCTTAATTTTTGGGCAGCTCTTCACCTCCAGACAGGAAATGTGCATTTGACTTAGGAGATCCTTTTGGGAAGAAGGGATCAGCCAAAACAATCAAACAAGCTGCAGGGATATTCTGTGTCCAACTTGCTTACAAACCCCAAGAATGTAAGGTTCATGGGGACAGATGGCGTGGCATGATTTATGAGCTTCTAAGGTTTATATTCCTGGTCATTAGGAGACACTCAATATTTATGTAACAAATATCATAGTGGTTAAAAGCCCTAAAACAATTTGATGTCGCAGAATTGATCTGTACCTGCTTCTTACAAAGAATTCTCTCAATCCAGAGTAACAAAAAGGGAACAGGTTGCAACAAGGAGACACTGCAATAATATTTCTTGAAATGTCTAAATTTTTTTACTTGCCTTTTTAAAGGGAAAGCACACATATTTATATATTTTTTTAATGTGATTGCAAGAGCTAAATAAAGTATCTGAAGTGACCAGTCCTGTTTGCAAATCACAGGCAGGAGAAGCATCATTCACGAAGAATTAGA
The DNA here is from genome assembly GCA_004024605.1 of Pteronura brasiliensis. NCBI lineage: Eukaryota > Metazoa > Chordata > Mammalia > Carnivora > Mustelidae > Pteronura > Pteronura brasiliensis. The sequence continues at coordinate 3,178 of PJEN01003553.1, forward strand.
AACCTCTGAAGCCAGCAGGAATATATGCTCCTGGAAAGGCTGGAAGGCTCAGTGACTGGCTGTGTATCCTTGTTAGGGCGTTAATTCTCCACGGGAAACCACCATGTTCATTGAAACCACTGCTTGGTCACAGAAATGCTCTCATTTTGGAAACATACATTATAACAATATGCTCTCAGGAATGTAGCCGTCGTGCTAAGAGGTTTCTTCTCATTCCTACCTTGTTACTTTCTCATCTTTATAGTAACAGAATTTCATGACAGAGAAATGGAATGCCCAAAAGAAGCATCCAACAGAGTTCATGATGGAAAAGACAAGCCGTTGCTACTATTTCTGCACTGATAAAGTAAAATGATGTATGGGGAATGGGGTCAGCATAGCACAGGGGGAGGAGTGTTAAAAATGTGTTTTTATTTTGTGTGCAGTCCTTTCTTTGCTCAAAAGATACTGCTTCCCATCAACGTACACAATTCTAAGGAAATAAAAAAAGACAAATCTGTCTCAATTCTTATGTTTCGGTTGATACTGATTTTGGTGATCCCCCCACCACCACCACCACACCTTGTACATTGGGTTCTGGTGTCAACATCTTCAAATCTCCAGGTCCCTAGTAAAAGCGTTTCATTTTCTGGGTGTCAAAGTCAGATCCAGAGATAAGAGTGAGCAGGTTTAAAATAACAGTTTGGATGAAGCCCATTTATAAAATGATGCCTGGAAATCAGGTTGAATCACAGTGAGTCTAGGATGAATATAGTAGCTGTTGCTTCATTTGGAACTATTAATTTTTTTTTTTTTTTAGATTCTATTAATTTATCTGAGAGCAAGAGAGTGCAAGTCGGGGGGAAGGGCACATGGAGAAGCAGACTCCCCACTGATCACGGACCCTGACATGGGAATTGATCCATGACCCTGAAATTGTGACCCAAGGCAAGGGCAGATGCTTCACTGACTGAGCCACCCAGATGCCTCTCATTTGGAATTATTCTCATAAAGCAGTCATGAAACCTAAGAAGATTTAAGCAAAAGTTCATTGATTGACTAATTTTTCAGAAATATTCTAAACCTAAGGGTCACCAGAATATTCATTAAATGCTGGAGGTGCCTGAGGGTCTGTATAAACACACAAATAGTGGTGCACATAATATTTCATACACACAAATGAATACCTAAAATACTTGTGAGTAATCAATCCATTGTGGAGAAAGACATTCATGGCGCACCTAAGGGGCTCAGTTGGTGAAGCGTCTGCCTTTGACTCAGATAATGATCCTGGGGTCCTGGGATCAAGTCCCACATCTAGGTCCTTGCTCAACAGGGAGTCTGCGTCTCCCTCTGCCCCTCTATCCACTTGTGTGCTCTCTCTCGCTCTCTCTCTCTCAAATAAATAAATAGCATCTTCAAGCAAACAAAACAAAAAAAAGCTTCCATTAAGGGGATCTGTGGAGCATCAGTCTCCTAACAGAAACCTTTTCAATAAAAAGGCATTTGTGGTGAACATCGGTTTGGAGGATTCTTTACCCCGGTGGGATATGAGTAGGAGCACAAACCATGGATGTGTTCAGAGTTTGGAGTGTGTGCTGGTCATTTGTTCCCAAGAGAAGAAGATAAATAAAGGAGCAATGATGTTCCCCATGGTCAGGGCAAAGTACCAGGACTTCACAGTTTCTCAAACTCTTACAGTCTTAATCCATTTGGGTTGCCTAACAGAGTACTCCACACTGGGGGCAGGGAATGGGGGAATGCTTATGAACAACAGACATTTCTCCCAGTTCCAGAGGCTGGGAGTCCCAGATCAATGTGCTGGCAGATTTGGTGTCTGGAGAGCACATCTCCTAGTCAGTAGACACCATCTTCTCTCTGTGTCCTCCCACCACTAAAGGAGCCAGGCAGCTCTATGGGGTATCTTTTCCCTGGGCCCTAATTCTGTTCATGGGAGCCACACCCTCGCAAACCCATCCCCTGTTAAAAGTCCCAGCTCTGCATCATCACACTGCTGATGATTTTTGGAGGACACTTTCACACCATACTATTGGGATCCAGAAATACACGAACAACTCACCATAGATCGACTAACAGCACACTCCAGTAGGTACAGAAATGGGAAGTGAATTTCTGCAACCTTCACATTTCTGATTCTCTCCATTGCTTTGCTTTCAAAGCATGGCAGTGCTAGGGGCCCCAGCCCTATGTAGGCTACCAGGAAAAGCAGGCACTCCCCTGTCTGCACTGATTTAATGGGCAGGAGACACTCCTCTCATGGGCAGGTCTACAGCACACACCTGATGTGTGTCAGCAAAGCCCTTACTTTTCCACATTGAAAACCATCACCGTCCTGAAATGTTATCTCCATTCCCATATCTCCATTCCCATTCCCAATGTGGGACACCATATTCCTATTCAGCAGATGCCCAAGAGTTTCCTGGTTCTTGTGAACAACACGGGCTGGTAGAGTTCATCTATGAATCTTTCTGTAAGGTGAGCCCCTAGCTGGTGGCTCACGGAAATAACCACAAGGTGATCTGCTCTAAATATCAGAATCCTGGTTATCACCTCACCACCTACATTTAAGGGTCTAGTAGAGAAAATCAAGAGTTCAAGTCATACCTTCTTCCAGCTTGCAGCGGCGAACTCACATGATAGGATTAGAGATTGAATCCATTATCTAACATGTTCTGAGTATTTCTCAATTCCCTTGAAGGAGGTAGACCTTTCCCTTGGCTTAAACAATGAAGTAAAGTCTCCAGCCTCTTTTAATTTTTTTATTAAGTTTAATTAGCCAACATGTAGTACGTCATTAGTTTTTGACGTGTTCAGTGAATCATTAGTTGCATAGAGCACACAGAGCTCATCACCACACGTGCCCTCCTTAATGTCCATTACCCAGTTACCACATCCTCTCACCCCCCTCTCTTCTTTAACCTTCGCTTTGTTTCTCAGAGTCCACAGTCTCTCGTCATTGATCTCCGCCTCTGATTTCTCCCCCTTCATTATTCCCTTCCTTCTCCTAATGTCCTCCATGTTTTTCCTTATGTTCCACAATGAATGAAACCATATGATAGTTGTCTTTCTCTGCTTGACTTATTTCACTCAGCATAGTCTCCTCCAGTCCCATCCATGTTGATGCAAAAGTTGGGTATTCATCCTTTCTGATGGCTGTGTAATATTCCATTGTATATATGGACTATATCTTCTTCATCCATTCATCTGTTGAAGGGAATCTTCGCTCTTTTCACATTTTTGCTACTGTGACCATTGCTGTTATGAACATTGGAGTACAAATGCCCCTTCTTTTCACTACATCTGTATTTTGGGGGCAAATACCCACTAGTGCAATCGCTGGGTCAGAGGGTACAATTGTTTTTTTTCTTTTTTTTCAATTTTGAGAAGAATTTTTTTTTTCCCTTTTACAGTAAAATAAAGGCACATATAATCACATAGAAAGGATGAATGATGTGGGGGGGATATTTGAGAAGAGTATATGAATACATTACAGTCTTTGAGATACAATGTTCCAGAGGTATTAGTCACTAGTTTCTGACAGTTAATATGTAAGGGCAGGACAGCAAGGCGGTGGCTTTGTACCCCACAAGGCAGAAGGTCTCTGCTCCCGGAGATGCTCCTTGTCCACTCACTCTGGTCTTCCAAGAATCTCTCTGTGAAATGGCCTACACACCCTTGGTTCATCTCTCCTCTTGTCTCCATCAGTGCTTTTGTGAGAGGGCCAGGGAGAATTGGGATTCTTTCTTATCTCTCTCTGCTTCAGGGAGCAGAGGATGCATTTCTAAGGGTCTTCTGCATGATGCCTCATGCCATCATTATGGGTCCCAGGACCTCCACTTGAGAGCCTCTGGTTTAATAAATGGAGATATCTACAGCTGAGATAATTTTTAAAGTAAGCAGAATGACATCTGATCCAAACATATGTTATTTTATCCCAAAGATGATGGGAGATATCTCTTTGCCTGAGCCAGGTAATTCTTTAAAAAGCGGTAAATAAACACGGTGTTCCCTTCCATTGGCATCGTTGTGCCTCAGGAAACATAGTCACGGAGCACATCAAATATATTAAATATATCAGCTGAGCGAGCCCTATGAAATGGAATTGAAATATTAAACTGTGTTGTGTCTTATTTCAAGGGAATTGCTGCCAAAGTCATTGATGATTCCCTGTTCTTAGAATGCCGAGCTGCACACGTTCCTTATGCGAAACAGACTTTGACCAAAAGCGTTATTTAGCACTCGTGATAAAAATGGAAACGCCAGCAATTGGAGCATATTAGCTAAGTAAGTAAATGGCTTCACCTGTGGGATGGAATGATTAAACTGGGAATTGTGGAGCCAAACTCCATGACAAATAACACAGAACTTCTCCGTGACCATAAGGATGCTCGCCTGAGATGTATTCATGAGCGGGTTAGCCCCACAATATGTGAAATGTCCTCAGGAAGCTTGCTCTCCTGGATAAACTTCTGTAAGAGGATCTCATCCCATAGTGAATCTCGCTGTCACAGCCGATTTCCAAAATGAAGCTAAACATCCTTATCATATTTTTAAAAATCAGAGAAGTTGCAGTAGTTTCCTGAAATTCAGAATATATACACAAGAGTCCTTCCCCCATTCACAAAAGTCACAAAAGTCCATTTGCTGTGAAAACTTGGCTTTACTCTACGAAAGATGCGGGATACCCAATTCAACTTGAGTTTTAGATGGATAAACCTGAGATCCTTTTTTGTAGAAATATGTCTCTAAAAATTCTTGGGACCTAGTTCTATTAAAATATTATTCCTTGTAGGGGCACCTGGGTGGCTCAGTGGGTTAAAGCCTCTGCCTTCAGCTCAGGTCATGATCCTGGGATCGAGCCCCGCTCGGGGCTCTCTGCTCAGCAGGGAGCCTGCTTCCACCCCCCTCCGCCTGCCTCTCTGCCTACTTGTGACCTCTCTCTGTCAAATAAATAAATAAAATCTTTAAATATATATATATTATTCATTGAAGTCTGCAATGCAAATTTAACTGGGCATCCTGAGATTTATGTGATGACCCGATTCCCAAAACAAACAAACAAAAACTAAAAAAGAAACCCTAAAAACATTGCTTCACATCGAACATTGGACTCTGGTCTGTTTTCTCCTCTATAATGCCTGCTGTCTGTACTTTTCCTGTCTATTCTGGGGAAACCTGGGTCATTTTCAAGGGGCTTAGCTGTCATCTGTAAATGACATTTCTCAAATATTTGCTAGAAGACTATCCCATTTTGATTCTTTAAGGAGAATGTCCTCTGTGTGCATGCATTTACTGACGTAAAACATAGATACAAGCACTTGACAAAAAGGACAAACGCAAGCAACGAACCCCAGATATTACTTTGTTGGGTCATTCTGTCCCTTCCGTATGAAAGTGCTACTATTTTAAGATACCGCATGTCCCCTGCAGAAAACTGCCATCCTTTTGTGCTTTGTATCTGTGTGCTGACACTACAGAGTATGGAGGGAGCCTGGCTGATTCAGCCAGTGGAGTGTACAACTCTTGATCTCGAGTTTGTGAGTTCAAGCCCCGTGCTGGATGTAGACATTCCTTTAATTTTTTTTTAAAATAATAATTAAAAAAAAAAAAAAAGATTGCAGGAATGTCCTTGTGCATGTGTTTCTGCTTTAAACGTATGGCTGTTATCCTAAGGGTGTGTTCTCAAAGGTAGAGAACCAGAATTTCCCGTATTAGCCACTAAAGTGTAAGATGATATTTAGCTGCCCCTTGTAGGAACGAGTCGGACACGGCACATGTTTCATGAATGTCATTATTCCTCTGACAAAGCAGGCTTCTATTAATGGGAGATGCTGGGCTTTTGCGAGCCGAAGCGTAAGAACCACCATTCTGTGGAAAGGTCTTTGTTCGGGTCTCCCAGAAAACATCCTGAGTCACGGCATACGTACTTTGAGAAATCACCCCCGGAAGGGCCATTTGGGGAAACAGTGTAGCCAATAATGGGTCGGTCTTCGTGAACCTCAGCACTTTCGGTCCACATTGAGCCCTTGTCCCTGGGGACCCATCAGATCTATTGGCCAGAGGGGGTTTCCTGGAATGACCACCACCTAGGAGCGGAGAGGTGGGGTATCAGTCTGCGAATTCCCTGCCTGTTGGTGATGAAGGACTGTGTGCCAAGCTTTGACTATGATGCTTCTGCCTTGCTCGTCCTGGGGCCAGCCCCGCTTCCCTCTACCAGGCCGGGAAAACAAAAGGAGGAAACAAAACCACCGAGCCGAGGGTCCCAGCATTTCACTGCCAGAAAGCTTCACCTGTAGGATGCAGTGCCATGTGCCATGGGCTTGGCTTGTCCTCCAAGACTGGTGATTTTCTGGACTCTTTCCTTTTCATTCTGTTCATCTCCCGCATAGCAAAGCAGTCAGAATCAGTTATGTTTATGGGACCTGGACTGTGACAGCTGCTGTCTCCGAAATGGGGGTTATGAGTGTAAGACAGAGAGCTTCTCTTCCTGTTCCAGATTGCATTTTAGCAGAGAAGGTCAGAAAACCAGCAGAGACTGGTACATGAAGTCACGATGGTCTGTTTTCAGAAATATATGATCTTGCATCCACTGTGTTTCCTAACACGCCACAGTCAGAATCACACGTCTTTCACTTTACTCAGAACCTGTAAACGGACATGCCCGAAGTCCCATGTCCCTAAAAGGACCCTGCTTTATCTTCACGGGAAGTCCGACATTCGTTTCCCCGTTGGTGGCACCTATTTCCAATGACACGTCCACTATCTCAAAAGCAACTGTTAAATAGGAAAAGAAAAAGGATACGAAACCACTGCCACCTGCCATGCTCTCGATACCCTAGCAGACAAGGACAGGGTTTTTTAAGTCACATCTTCAGATAAGAACCAAAGGCACAGAGATAATTACGTTGTGAATTTGTATAATACCTCACTTTATTATTAAACACCATACGGGAAGGGGAATGAGGTCCAATTACTGGAAAGCTATATGCTTTTAACAACATGTCATAGTTGCAGAGGCCATGAATGAGTCCGGATGCGTGTTGGTAATTAATGGCCAGAAGTACCCAAACTCACGACTGTCACCACAAGCCCTTGGATATTTACAGTTTTCTCTTTTACTTGCTCATCTGCATTCACGATATCAAAGTGTTCTGTTATTAAAACTCCAGCCAGGGGCTGAGCTGGGGATAGGCTTTTTTTTTTTTTTTTTTTTTTAATCTGTTGAAACCAATTTTTCCTTACTTCACCTTAAAAAAAAAAAGTCTCTGATTTAGGATGGCTAACTCAAAGTTTACTGTCTGCATTCATCTGTTGCTTTGAGAATGGAGCTCCTCATCTTTATGATAAAAATGTATCCTTTTATATTTGAAAGGACAAGTAAAGAAGGAACAGATTTTAGGAACTCAATGAAGCATTCCTGAAGAGACAACTTATTCCTAGAAGATATTTATAGGGAGATAGATGCCCGTAGCTTTCCTAGACAGAAAGAGGATGATTCAGCATTAATTTGCAGCGTTGTGAATGCAGAGACATCTAACATTTTAGAGAATTTGTGGGATACATATTTTTATTTCAATGATGACACAGATACACAGTAAATGCATCAATAATAAGAATGTAATTCATAAGCGTAATTGAGAGTAAAGAAGACGACATTCCCCCGTGGACACTTTTTAGAAATACACGAGCAATTAGCTCAGTGCAGTAATATCTTGGGTTACTTCATGGGTTAATCATCAGAATTTTATACAATCCTACACTGAGCACTGGACATGACTTCTGTTTAGATGATCGGAACTGTCCTAAATTGCTAATGATGAGTGTGTAGACGGACTTATTATTGTAACAGATCTCTGTCTTTTCTACCGTCATCGCACCTAGTTACATTGTTACTTGCCTCGCAGGACTGTAGCTCTGCACACCTAGTTACATTGTTACTTGCCTCGCAGGACTGTAGCTCTGCACACCTAGTTACATTGTTACTTGCCTCCCAGGACTGAAGCTCTGCACACCTAGTTACATTGTTACTTGCCTCGCAGGACTGTAGCTCTGCACACCTAGTTACATTGTTACTTGCCTCGCAGGACTGTAGCTCTGCACACCTAGTTACATTGTTACTTGCCTCCCAGGACTGTAGCTCTGCACACCTAGTTACATTGTTACTTGCCTCGCAGGACTGTAGCTCTGCACACCTAGTTACATTGTGACTTGCCACACAGGACTGTAGCTCTGCACACCTAGTTACATTGTGACTTGCCACACAGGACTGTAGCTCTGTGCACCTAGTTATATTGTGACTTGCCTCACAGGACTCTAGCTCTGTGTTTCCATGAGTTACAACGTTCTCTTATGGATGCATTGCATGGGTCTCTGTGTTCAAACAGCCGTCCACAGCTTGCTACATATTTGCGAAGCGGCGGTATAAGTTATGTAGAATTTAATGCAGAGGAAATACTCTGTGTCCTTTGTGTAAATCCAGGCTCCCTCTCCGAAGTTTCAGTAACATCCTTTCACTAAACCATTGTTTACTTAAGAAAGGGACGTTTTAAAACGTGCATCCTAAGGTATTTGTGAACATGAAAATGATGTAATAGGAGCAGCACATGGCTTGAGGCAAGCTTCATCCTAATCAATCAGGAAACGCAAACATATCATTATTACTGTGCTGATGCTTGTAACAGAAGTGAGCAAGATTCATTCGGTGATCACAGATTCAGTCACCAAAACCTGGAGGCGTACACAGTGGAAAACAAGAGCTTTTAGACTTTAAACCAAGAGCCTTTTTCTTTATTTGTTCAAAATATGCCATAATAGGGATGCCTGAGCGTGGGGACGCTGGGATGGCTCGCTCATTGATTTTAGCTTCAGACTCTTGATTTTGGCTCAGTTCGTGATCTCAGGGTCACGGGATTAGGCCCCACATTGAACATGGCATCTGCCTGTCTCTCTCCCTCTGCTCCTACCTCCTGCTCATGGTCTCTCTCTGTAAAATGAATAAATAAAATATTTTAAAAAGCAATAAACTATGCCAGGGTAGAGCGGTGTAGAATTTCTTCTACAATTATTTATATATTGTATTTATGTATATCTAATATATATATATATATATATATATATATATATATATATATTCAAGTAGCTTGAATTGAGGGTTTCCTATTTGCATGGCTGGAAAGAAGGTCCTATTGTCAAAGGACACAGATTGTTGAACATGAAATACCAAAGTCATCAGGGTCTCTTTCCCCTGCAATAACTTTGAGGCTCCATTGCCTTGAAACCGTATTCAGAGTATCGTCACCAGGAATTTCTACCCACTCACTGGCCTTCTGGAACCCAGAATATCACCTCCAGTGACTCTGTCCCTGCCTTGGATGTCATGATCGATGGCCTGGGTGAAACTTGCACTCCCAGTGCTGATGATTTCGTGTATTATGACGTGGACGGATGATTACTCAGTTGCCTCTTCTCCTCCATCGGGATACAGGGAAAGTAATCGCCACATTGAAAAGATTGTTATGGGGAATACATAACATAATAGAGATAAATGACTTAAGTATCTGAAGCACTTAACAAATATTCAATAGCCATTACTGCGGGGAGTACAAGTTCGTAAATGACATGTGTAGGAGGAGAAGAAAAAACAAAACAAAACAAAACAAAAAAAAAACCAGATCATTTTGACTTAAAAGTCAGGATGAATGGGACCTAAAGCAGCTGGCTTCTCTGGAAATGCCCTTAGCCCAGGAGAGGCTCTGATTCAAGGAACATAAGGAAAAAAGAAATATTCAGGGAGCATCGCATATTCTTTCTGCATTCATTCCAGCCCATAGAGTATAACACACCTAGTGAATGTGAACATTGCATTTGTAGGAGCTGGTGGCAAGGCTCTGTTTGAGTGGAAACCTTGAACAAGAAGGATCCAACCTTACGGAGGTTTGAAGAAAGAGCCTCCCCAGAAGAGAGGAGGAGAAAGGATGATGGGTGTTTTACCAGAGCGGATGGAGGAACCAGGAACAGCCTGGATGGTGGGATGAGGGGGAGGGGTAATGCAATGTTGTGCCCACAGGCCATGTCATGGCAGAACTCTGCACACTCTCCTGAACAGTGTGTTGGACACATGGAGGGTTTCAGTCCTGAGAGATGGATGGTGGACGTGGTATAGAAGACAGTCCTCTCATATATGCTTTTCAAATATAGCCCCATGGAGAACACAGGAAGACAGGGATCCAACGTTAGCTGGACCAACAACCCAGAAAGAGCTGATGGCAGGGAGCCTGATGTGGGACTCAATCCTGGGAACCTGAGATCATGACCTGAGCTGAAGACAGGCACTTTACCAACTCAGCCACCCAGATGTCCCTTAGATTTTTTTTTAATTAATTAATTTATTTTTTAAACAATTGAGTTTACAAGATGGAAATTCAGAGTTCAGAGCATGTGAGCATGGAATATGTCCTCTTGACATCAGGGAAATGAAGAGATTCATTTGACCGTGTAGCCTTGGCCATTGGCTTGATTTGTCCAAGAAGCAGTGAGTGTGAGGATGACAACTATGGGAGTGTGGAGTTCTCCAGATGGAAATGGTCTTTGAACCTCTAGGGAGTCTGAGCGTCATTACTCAAAGGAAGGGTCCATAGCCATGCCTGGGACTCCTCTGGTTGTTGGACTCATAACTATGAAGAAAGGACCTAGAGGAGGGTTATTTGTATCAGATGCCCTTGAGAAGCCTGGAACCAACCCCACAGAACATCACTGGGTCTGATCTGATGGGAGGAGAGAGGGTGATGGGTGTTTTCCCAGAGCAGAAGGAGGAACCAGGAACAGCCTGGATGGTGGGATGAGGGGGAGGGGTAATGCAATGTTGTGCCCACTGGCCATGTCATGGCAGAACTCTGCACACTCTCCTGAACAGTGAGGCAGACACGTGGAGGGTTTCAGTCCTGAGAGATGGATGGTGGACATGGTATAGAAGACAGTCCTCTCATATATGCTTTTCAAATATAACCCCATGGAGAACACAGGAAGACAGGGATCCAACGTTAGCTGGACCAACAACCCAGAAAGAGCTGATGGCAGGGAGCCTGATGTGGGACTCAATCCTGGGATCATGAGATCATGACCTGAGCTGAAGACAGGCACTTTACCAACTCAGCCACCCAGATGTCCCTTAGATTTTTTTTTAATTAATTAATTTATTTTTTTAAACAATTGAGTTTACAAGATGGAAATTCAGAGTTCAGAGCATGTGAGCATGGAATATGTCCTCTTGACATCAGGGAAATGAAGAGATTCATTTGACCATGTAGCCTTGGCCATTGGCTTGGTTTGTCCAAGAAGCAGTGGCGTGTGGGGATGACAACTATGGGAGCGTGGAGTTCTCCAGATGGAAATGGTCTTTGAACATCTAGGGAGTCTGAGCATCATTACTCAAAGGAAGGGTCCATAGCCACACCTGGGACTCCTCTGGTTGTTGGACTCATAACCAGGAAGAAAGGACCTAGAGGAGGGTGATGTGTATCAGATGCCCCTGAGAACCCTGGAACCAACCCCACAGAACATCACTGGGTCCGGTCTGATGGGAACAGATGAACAATGATGAACAAGAGATCGACAAGGATGTGGGCAAGATCCGTCCTAGATCACACATTGGATTATGCTAAAGAACTCTAGAAATGTCTGCTCCATCAGAAAATTAAACAGCTGCAGAGGTATTGATGGCATATTATGAAGCCATTAATTAAAACCAGATGATTCTAATCACAACATGGAGAAAACGTGTTTTTCATCCTGGTAAAAATTTCTTGGAAAACAGTAGGTTTATGCTGTAGCAATGCGATGTACCAGGTGACACAGAGGGAGATCTCAATTATTCATGAAAACGTTATAGTATTGGAAGAAAATATGAAAATAATTGCTTCTAAGCAGTAGGCAAAAAAAGATGTTTTCTTCTTTGTTTCTGTGTTCCTGTAGTTTTCACAACTATACTGTATTTCACACACATTTCAGAGTAAAAACCATGAATTCCTCACTCCCACAGTACTTGAAATATGCTTGCACATTTATGAAAAAAAAAAAACAAATCATTTAAACCCATAGCTTGCACATGTCAGAATGAAGATAGCTGATGCATTCTTAAAAGTGGAAAGAAAAAAAAAAAAAAAAAAAAAACCACACACACACACACACACAAACCCAAGACTGAAATGAAAAGGGAAAGGTCACTGTGTCCTTGGATGCAGACACATTCAATTCCGGTCCTTGGAGATTTTGAAAGAGCCACAGTAGACACCGAGAGGTTCCTGACTCACACTCTGCTTTCTGTGGGACAAAGTGGCGTTCTCCATGCGTAGGCTTTTCCCATGACCTCATGCTACTGAATATTTCTCTACGGTCATTTGGGAATTACCCCCAAAGCAGTATCAGGAGTATTAAAAGAATTATATGAAACTCATTTTCATCGGGCTGCTTTATTTAGAATAGTAAAATTAAGAAATTATATCACTTACTAATATATGGGTTGTACCCTTAAAATGCATGTTTTTTTTTAACTGAGTATCTTTTTTCTTTAAACTGAGTATCTTTCTTTATTATTATTATTATTTATTTATTTTCAGTGTAACAGAATTCATTGTTTATGCACCACACCCAGTAAGTGAGTATCTTTTAAGTATCTTTTAAGTTCTCTTAAGTTGAGGTAACTTTGTGTTTCATTTAACTTGGTCATCATCAGCCAAGGGTTCACAACCATTGGACTGGTTCTTATATGTACTAAAAATTAATTTTCCCCACTCATTCTCCTTTAAACTAGTAGAGTCTCCCTTCAGTACCCGAAACTCTTCCCCCAAACCCTGGAGAGTATATCACCAAGAGTATTTTTCAATGTAATTTCATGTTGGGGAAAGGCATTACTAAAGACATCTAAACACACACACACACAGACTCAGTGACATGCAAATTACTGGGGGACACCTTATGTCTATGCGTACTCTCACCTGTGCATGTGGGGTTCAAGCAGAAAATCAGTAAAATGCATGAAAAACGGCCAAGGGGAAAAAAAAAAAAGCTTAAAGGGTATGTATGTGTGATAGTGAAGAATGGGCTTCTTTTACCCTTCCAAGGAATTATTGTTCTGGGCTCCTGGAAAACCAGCAAAGCTTGTTTCTAAATGTCCAGTTCCCACCTGGACATAAGCAATTACCATAATTACACAATTTTCTTTTCACGCGTTTTATTCTTCCCTGGATGCCCTTAGCCAGGAAATAGTGCTATACTTAACGGGTTCCTCCCCGTTGATTGAAATTCCTATTTGTGATCAAAAAAATTTTCAGAAATTAATAGGGGCTTTTGGGAGTCAGAAAAGCTTTTGGAGAAAAAAAGCTGTTATAGAATCATACAGTATTTTTTTTTTCCCCAAAGATCTACGATTCTATTAATAATATGTGTTAGGTGAGTTTCAGATCATTTACCAAGTAGAGTGAAGAAATCGTATTTTATAAATATTATGAAACTAATTTAATACAGCCAGGGTGAGGGAGGTAACCCACCCGGATGGCGGTGTTGCTGGGGGATTGGAGACAAACATTATCGGTTACAGATCTGTAAGATATTTGCATCTTTCCTTTCGGTTCCTTCTTCAGAAGCCAAAGGCATAAACATCTCGTAAACACCAAGTAGGATGTAACCGTGGCTTTGTCAAGGGGAAGGAGAAATGTCCACAGCCCAGAGCTCACTCTGATGGATGCAGGAGAAGCTCCCACTCTGGCCCAGATAGGGAGCAAACCCATGAGTGGAGGGAACCCAGACATTGAAATGGTCATCCCAGTACTCACGGGTATCCGATCGTCTCACCTCCCCTGGATGATGAGAAAGGGGGCCTTGGGAGCCTCCTCCCAAGTGGGGGTCACGTGATGGATGTGTTCATCTACTGCGCTGTGGGAGTCCATTCCCATTGGACGTGCAGATCAGGACAGCACAGTGTACCCCCTACACCAGGCCATTTTATTAGTCAGTCATGCCTTGATAAAGGTGGGAATGGAGAGAGGGAGGAAGCAGGGATGGACGGGAGGGTAGGAGGGATGGACGGGAGGAAGGAGGGAAGGAGGGAGGATAGGAGGGATGGTTTTGAGGACCGAGGCCGCTGTCCTCTGCACCATGGCAGGCAGAGTGTGTCCACTGCATTCCCCGGTGAGTTCAGCAACCAGCAGTTTGCATGTGCTCATCACACGACGTAGAAAACACAGTGCCTCTGGGGTCTGTGTGTGGGCACTAGCCCCGAGGGGCCGCTGCTCTTGGAGGGATTGCTCTGTGTGCTCTAAATGACCTCCCTGGGGGCATTCACCATCTCCATCCAGGACAGGGTTGTGCACCACGGTCCACCTTACTGCTGGGAATGTCTTGCAATTTAGCGGGAAACCCAGGTAGTGAGGATGAGGTCATCACACTTTGAACTCTGCCTGTGTCCCTCCCCAACCCCCGACAAATCAGAACAGGATAGAGGTCACCCATGACACTCTATCGTTTTACTTATTTTTAAATTTTTTTTTATATTTTTAAGGATTTTATTTGAGACACGGAAGGACAGAGGCAGAGGGAGAAGCAGGCTCCTCACTGAGCAGAGAGCCCAATGTGGGGCTCGATTCCAGGACCTTGAGATCATGACCTGAGCCGAAGGCAGAGGCTTAACCCACTGAGCCACCTGGGTGCCCCTAAAATCCCATCTGTTAAACTTGTATTTTACTAATATGTTTACTGTCTCATTGACACATCACAATTTATGTTATGGTATTTACACTATGCTGTAATTTATAGATTATTATAAATAATGTATAAATACATTAATTAAATTAATTATACTTCTGATACATAAAATGTATATTTAAACCACATGTAAATACATAATTACATTTATTAAATATATTTCTATAATATGAACTATAAAATATATTTATGTAATTATACATGTTTCTGTAGTATATAAACTATATATAATTTATGTAATTCTATAATATATACTTAAGTGATTATGTTTCCATACTACATAAACTATAACATATATTATATAATTATATAATATATTTTACATTTATGTGATTACATGTTTCTGTAGTACATAAACTATAACATATATTTATGTAATTACATAATATATTACATGTTTATGTAATTGTTTCCCTACTATTTAAACTACAATATGTATTTATGTAATTATATAATATATTATACATTTATGTGATTAAATATGCTTCCATAGTATATATTATAATATATATTTATGTAATTATATATTATATATTTATGTGATTATATGTTTCTTTAGTATATAAACTATAATATGTATTTATGTAATTATATATATACATTTATGTGATCATGTTTCCATGGTATATAAACTATACTATATTTTTATGTAATTATATAATATATTATACGTTTATGTGATTATATGTTTCTGTAGTATATAAACTATAATATGTATTTAAGCAATTTCACAAGCCCTGTACATATATATGCATTTGTATGTGTACTTATGTACATGATAGAAATACAAAACTATACATACATAAATATATAAAATAATATATATCAGAAAATGTGTGAAAAGAGTAAAGAACTTCTTGATCTGATGTTATACATATTTCTTCAGTTAGTCTTCTAGTCTTGTCAGGCTCAAACTGCTATAGTCCCAAGTCTTGTTCTCTTTTAATTTTATTTTTAAATAAGCTCTACACCTAACATGGGGCTCGAACTCATGATCCCAAGATCAAGAGTCAGACGCTGTTCTGACAGAGCCAGGCAGTCCCTAAATCCCAGATTTTAAGGAGAAGTCAGACATTATACCCAAGGAAATATTTATGCTTGCCTGGTTGTCCAGGGGGAACATTCTTCTCCCTACAAATAGCAAAACCCATATATGCATTACTACCAATCCAACCTGCCCCGATAAAGAGTTCTTTATTCTTGTAGCTTTAGGCTTCAGTAAAGGCTATCAGAAATGGGTCGAGTATCTCAGAAAAAAAAAAAAATGCATGTTTCATGTACAGTTTTGGTTTTGTGGAAGCAGGAAAAGAAAATTACACATTTAGAAAAAAAATCTTTTAAAAATATATGAACTCATGCACGATACACTAAAATGCATAATTCTTTAAGAAGACCCGTTGGAGATTGTGCAGTTGAAAAAGTGACATTCTCTTGGCGCCAATGAAATGTCATGCTTACTTAAGGTGATGAATCTTTAAGTACAGTTAATTTGTTAATGATACTTGGAAACGTTTTACTAGAAAAGGGGCATTAGAACTTGGATGTGTTCCCGTCTTGGAACTCAGTGCAGCCAGGATAAGACAAGTCTTTGCTTAAAAAAAAAAAAAAAAAGTTATAATCCATGTGTTCTAATGAGAATCATCTTAGAATTTAATATTGTTCAAGGCTGAATCTCTTTGTCACAAAGAGGAAATGAAGATGGGCAGAAGACAAGTTCTTGTAAAAAGTACTTTATGGATTTGCCACCCTCAAATAGTAAATGTGCATGGTGGAAAAATCTTGAGAAATGTAGGAGCAGATAATGGAAGCAAACAGTTCACGCCTAACACACACTGTGGAGTCCTTCCCTTGCTAATGGCACACTGAAATTTATTTTATGCTTTTCTGGGAATGTGTACATGGTCTACTACCATCATATGTAACACCGTGGGTGACGTGTCCCTAGTTATAGTTGCTTGCCCCATGTTGATCTCTTTCATCCATTGGCCTATTCATCTACCTGTCTTTATTCATCTCATTTATGACTTATGTATCTCTCTATTATCTGTACCTGCCTATCATCTATCATCTATAGTTATATTTATGTATATCTACTTACTGTGTATCATCTATCATTTATCTATGATCCATCCATCCACCCATCCATCCCATCTATCCATCCATCCATCATATCCATCTGTCTATCCATCCATCAACCATCCATCCATCCATCTATCCATTCTCCATCCATCCATCCATCCATCCACCCACCCACCCACCTATCCATCTGTCCTTCTTTTCTTTCTTTCTATCATCTATCTATATCATCTTTTATCTTTTTATGATCTATCCACCTGTCCATTTATCATATCTATCTTTCATCCATCTATCATCTCTCTATCTATCTATCATCTATCTGTCCATCCACCCACACAACTATCCATCTGCCTTTCTATTCTTTCTACATATCTATCATCTTTTATCTATCTATGATCTATCGATCTCTCCATAATAGCTGTCTACCTCTCTACTTATCTTTCTACCTGTCATCTATCCAACCACCTACCCAACTATCTACCTGTCTCTCTATTCTTTCTACCCATCTATCATCTTTTTTTCTATTTATGATCTATCCACCCATCCATGTATCCATCCAACATCCATCCATCCATCATATCCATCTATCTATCTATCTATCTATAAATCCATCCATCCATCCACCTACCTATTCATCCGTTCCCCTTTTCTATCTATCTATCATCTATCATCTATCTTTCTGTAATCATTTATGTATTTATGATCTATCGACCCATCCATCTATCATATCTATCTATCATCTATCTGTCCATCCACCCACCCAACTATCCATCTGTCTCTCTATTCTTTCTCTCCGTCTATCATCTTTTATCTATCTATGATCTATCCACCCATCCATCATACCTATCTATCTATCCATCTACCCGTACATCCACCCGCCCACCTATCCATCTCTATCTCTATCATATCTATCCACCTCCTACCCATTTCTCTATCATCTATTTGCAGTCTATTAATCAAAATATCCCTTGTCATATCTCATAGCTATCTTATTTTTACACGCACACAACTTTGACAGTCAGAACTTATCACCTACCCATTAACAGACTTCATTCCTTCTTGTCTAAAGCATTTCCACATGTTCTTGTTATGTTGTATTCCTAAAATACAAGGTTTCTCTCATCATAGCCCCTTGGCCAGAATCATTCAGTAGTTCTCAGTTATTCCAAAATAAAAATTTATTCTTATGTGGATCCATACTATTTTTCCAAATTCACGTTTTGTTAATTACTGAAGGTTATACAACTTGAGTGTACAATTTCTAAAAATAGCTATCTCATTAGTGGGGCACAGCCTTCTAAACACTGTTAGTGGCACACTGGGGGGTCATCTATCTTCTTTGTTATTGATCCTCTATTGTTTTAGTCCTTGTAATGACAGGTCAGTGTCTGAGGTGGCTGTTGTCCCCATCCATGAGCTTCTGGATGTCAACAAGTCCATCGTTTATACCAGTTTTTTGGATGGTTGTCTGTCTGGAGATGAGAGGGTGCCAGTTTGGGAAGCACTGACTTAGGAACAAGGTTGTTTTTCTGATTGAGTAATCACCAGGAACATAATAATGCTGCTAATATTATAAGAGAACCTTTATTTCTTATGCAAGTCTTCCACACTGATAGAAGAGATCCATGGTGTGGGAACCCAGGCTTCTTCTCTTTTGTTGTTCCTCTTCCCACTCACCTTGACCTTACAAGCTTCCATATTCTGAGATGCTCACTTCACTGTCTTTGTTCTGCGAAAGAATTGAAAGGCTGAAAGAATCGGCCTGTGCCCTGTGCCTTTGCACACACATCCAATCAATGGTATCCTGGGACCTTCTTGCCTCCTCTTTTGCTTGTACCTTCCTGGGCAGACACGACCCACATCTAGCTGCAAGAAAGCTGAATGGTAGAGTCCTTCCCACAGTCCCAAATGCAGCTTAAGACACAGAAGGGTTATTGTTTTATTCTGCTTTGTTTCCTTCTGTTTTGTTTCCATAAAGGAGAGTTAAGGGGATCCCTTTGTAGGTCTGCCATATCTGCCAGCGACCCAGGACAGAACGGGAGATAGTAGATGCGAAGGTTTTGCGAATGAATCAACCAAAGATTTATGAGGTTGTATTGTAGAAAACTCTCAGTTTGCATTCTCTCTGGTAAGAAAAAGACGAAAACGTGTTTTTATGAGAAAGTAGAACTACTCCCCACCTTTTTTTTTTAATTAAGAGAATACTTCTATATGAAATGGAATTAATTACAAAGCAAAGTCATAGACCCTTTGTGTCTCTGTCTCTAATTTCCAGTCAACCTACGGAGGTCAGCCCTGTGTATTAGCGTAGACGGTAGATTGCCGGAGCTCTTGTAAATCCGTCGACGTCAAAATAACGTGGCTTTGATAAGGGCACATATGTGTACACAGGTAACAGTTCCACATCACACAGAATGATAACAGGCTGGGTTGGCTTACACTTAATGCAGACTCCCAACACCGCACTAGAATACAGATAGAAAACTTGACAACAGATTGAGAAGGGCCGGAAAACACTCCAGGCCACAAAGGGAGGCCAATGGAACGGTATATCATGGTTAATAGGTCTCCCTGTGACTTCTTCAAAGGGTAACCATAGCAATACAGCAAACTATAACCATGTTTTGCAATGGGAAAGTCTAATGCCTCCATTCTCTTACAGAAGATTGATCAAAATGACTTATTTTGAATTAACGAGTCAAAGATGAATGGAGTTCTTGAAACATAGGAAAGCCTTGCTTTGTTCTAAACCTTTAAAGTCTCATTACATTTCAACGTTTCACTGGTAAAAGTATTAAAAATTGAGCCCATTTAATATAGTCTGCTACTCGATCCCTTTATATGAAGTAAAGTGTGTAAGAAGTCATAGGGAGCTAACTACCCACATATAGGATCGACAGTGAAGGATCCCTTTGGAAAGAAAACTCCAGATTATCTCTTCAGCAAAAAATACCTATTATCATACACACATTTTCCATATAATTTAAAGGCACTTGCTGACAAATCCATATCTTTCCATAAAATTAGGCAGAACTGGGTTTCAGGTCTATAGGAACCTACCTTCTAAATTTCAGCAAACTCCTAGACAACAGCATCCTACTACGATGCCCTCACAGCATCATCAAGAAGATTCAATGAACTAAAATTCTTTTTCCCTCTCGAATTGTTTTCCTTGCAAGAACCTAATCCCTTTTTTGAGATTCATGACCTTGTCTCTCTCTCAAGCTCGGCCTTAATTGTATTAACCAATAGTGCTTGATAATGAAGCATGAATATTTATTTTAGCTCTATTATGTACCTCCCCCCCGACCTGCAACTCAAATTCCACATATCCAGGGGACCAAACATGAAGTCAGCTTCAATCAGGCGAGGACATATAAATGATCAAACTACTTTCAGTAGGTACCATTCCTCACCTTTAAAAAAAAAAAAACATAAAAAAGATTTATTTATTTTAAAGAGAGTGTGCAAGAGGGAGAAGGCACAGGGACAGAGGGAGAGGGAGAGGCAAACTTAAGCATGCCCCATGGTGAGCTCAGAGACTGACATGGGGCTCGATCCCATGACCCTGAGACCATGAGCTGAGCTGAAATCTTGACTGACGGAGACACCCAGGGGGGCCGACTTTTTTTTTTCATGTAAAAGACCATGAAAATGGGGAAAAGTCGACCTGAAAAGGCTACCTACTGTATGAATCCAAGTCTAGCACCTTCTGAAAAAAGCAGAACTGTGGAGATAATAAAATGACCACCGGATAGTTTAGGGCAGAGGGAGGGATGACAATGCAGAACATACAGGATTTTTTTAACAGGGAAACTACTCTTTATGGTACTGTGATAGTTTTAAAACGATACTGTAATCTTTATTATGATACTGTAATATCCCATCACACTCTACCGATACTTACTATATACACTTAATGATACATTTCATTCTGCATTCATCTCCACCCACTACTAATGATACTTTCTGATACATTTCATTCTGCTTTCATCCCACCCACAGTGCCTACAACACGAAGCCTACACCTTGATGTAGAAATACAGATTCTCAGTGGTGGTGATGTGTTCATGCAGATTTATCACTTCTACCAAATGCTTCGTCTGCTTGGGTTGCAGATAACGGGGGAAAAGCTGTGCATGAGTGCGGGACAGGGGTAAGCGAGAAATCTCTGCACCTTCTTCTCCATTTCGCTGTAAACCTACAATCAGGTCTTTAGAAAAAGGAAATTTGTAGTAGTGTAGACAGAGAACACGTCAGACAGGCCTGGCAGGTGTCCACGTGTTCTCCCTACCAGAGTGAACTACACATGGGGCCAGCATCACTTAAATATGGAGACGGGGACACAGAGAGACCTCAGGGTGAATGACGGTTTACCATAGGACCATTTGCGTGGCTGCCATCCATTGCACCTGCCAAGAGCTGTCTGTGTATCTGTTTTCCTCTCGTAGTTGCTGTCCACCTAACACTTTGCATTTCCTACTGGCCTGTCTAGGTTCTTGCAGACAGCACAAAGCCAGTATGCAGGGATTTTGTCCCACCTTGCAAGATGTATGATGATGACAAGCCCATTGAGAAAAAGAGACACACTGATGTTCTTCTGTGCATGCATGTGCATGGATAGACATGCATACGTGTACATTGCATGTGGATCTGTGTGTGCTGTTCTACACCTTGAAACATCCTCTCTGGGAGATGGGAAGACATCTGTCTGCCAGGTTTTGACTTTACACAGGCTTTGGTCTGGATGGCCTTGGCCTAGAGAAGCCACAGGTACGAAAAACGGAAGAAATAGGTATTCGATAATCACCACAAATGAGTTCAGAGTTTGCAATGAAACAGCTAGAGGTTAACTGCCTGACGGGAACGACGAGATGTCACTCCTACCCCAGAGCATCCAAAAACTGAATGTAAACAAAGATGATGTTTTTTATGAGTGTCTTCAGGACGTTTATTTTTATTTATTTATTTTTTTTTTTCTGTTGACGAAACTTCTTTGAGCAAAATGACTTTCAGGGAAGTGATGTCTAAATGACATTGTCCATCTCACCACAAAATTATAGAATTAAATTTGCTTGGCCGACGAGTTCTTGCAATTTACCTACCACATAATCTCTGCTTCATAAATTACATGCCTCCCTTCTCTCTTCTGAGGTTCATGGCAACATAACCAAACATAAAATACAATTTTGAGCTAGTCCTCATACTTTATCAGCTTTTGAATTATGCTATTGTATACTTTGCCTTTTTCTAAACTAAATGTATCGGAAAATGGAATAAGGTACTTTTCATAGCAGAGGGCCAACTTAAATTAGAAAAATATGCCATATGCATTCTTTTATAGGAAAACCACAAATATATACGTTCATTTGATAACCTTAAGTATAGGAAATAAATTTCTTATCACTCCTCAATTTTATAGCTACAGAATTAAAATCCAGGAAAAAAAAAAAAAAAACAAATTGCTCGTTAAGGGTGAAACAGCTGGTAAACATCAAGGTCAGACATGAAGCTGAAAAGATTGGCCCACGTATACTATTTTCCATGAACTTCGTATGTTATCTCTGGAAGATGTTATCTCTGTGAGTTTAGTGTTTGCTATATAGGACTGGATTTATAAATCCTGAAATGTAATCTATCAAACCTCTAGAATTAGTTTTTAAAAATTAGACAATTACAGAACATCTTTGAATTTGTGTTACAAATCAGTATTACAGTTCATATTACATGGGCTGTGTTTTAGTGTGATTATGCTAAAATAACCTTAATAGTTATATTCACAGAGTAGGAGATGGACAGGGGTCCTTTTAATCAGTATAAAATTATCTCCATAATCTTCAGAATAATTCTAGAATGCAGGTACTTAAAAAAAAAAAAAAGTAGGGAAGTCATAGCTGGAAAGCAAACATAACACATAATGTTTTCAAGGTACAAGTGGCCAAACCTTTGTACCATATTAAAAAGTATATATTTATCAACACACTTGCATTTCAAGTTATAGTAGCAAGGCCTAGTGGGATCCAATGGTGTCTTATCAGCAAGAATCATATACATAGTGTGACAGAATAAGGCAGGGCTTTATGGAAGATACAGACAATATTTACCTCCAAATTCAAAGGAAGCAGCCATCATTCGATTGGAAATCAGAGATTTTTAGAAAACCGAGCCTGAGAGCAGAAGGATTTTCATGACAGGTGATAAGAAGGCATGATGCTGACAAAGGGAGGTCCCATCAAGAGATTACAGTGCAAAAGATACATTATATCACTAAAACCTCCATCTTGACACATTTGTTAATATTTTGAGGAATTATAAAGATACCTTATTACATGTATATAACAAATAGATTACATTTATATACATTCCTTCCTGTCATTAACATAATTATATATTATATATTTAGTTATATAGTTTGTGTAATTTATAGTTATTAATTTTATATAATTTATTATATATAATTTTTATGGAGGACCATAAAAAGTCCATTTTCATAAGGTCATAATCCAAAATACTGGCTCACACAAGAAGTGACTACAGCTTGTAAGCCAGATGAGAACTACTCCAACATTCTTCCTAGACACAAGTTACAGCATCGCACCACACGGGCCTTGGGGTTTATCATATAATAATGGTCCATAAAAATGATTTGAGGAAGCCTTGGGGGGGTCATAGTGACACATTAATGTGCAAGTGATGGATACCATTATTATAACTATATTCCTCTCTTTGTTAATTGGTTTGAAATTAATTCCATTAAGAGAATTCTTGAATCAAATAATTATACTGACAATTTTGTTTTTTAAAAATTTAGGCAAATGGTCTATTTTATCATTTCAGCCAAATGTGTTAAGGTAGGTCTTTTATTTTAATCTTTATGGAAGAATAATGGACATACAGTATCATATTAGTTTCAGGTATATACCATCGTGTGTTAATATTTATATACAGGGAACGCCTGGGTGGCTCAATTGGTTGGGCATCTGCCTTCAGCTCAGGTCATGATCTCAGTGTCCTGGGATCAAATCCCACATTGGGCTCCTTGTTCAGCGGGGAGCCTGCTTCTCCCCTGACTGCCATTCCCCCCTGCTTGTGCTTGCTTTCTGAATCTGTCTCTCTCTCTATCTTTCTTGCTCTCTCTGTGTCAAATAAATAAATAAAATCTTAAAAAAAACAAAAAAAAAAAAACAAAAGGGGAGGGGACTCTCTTGCACTGTTGGTGGGAATGCAAACTGGTGCAGCCACTGTGGATAAACAGTGTGGAGATTCCTCAAAAAATTAAAAATAGAGCCACCCTACATTCTAGCCATTTTGCTTGTAGGTATTCCTCTGGAGAACACAATAACACTGGTTCAAAATGTGGATTTTTTCTTTTTAAGATTTTATTTATTTATCAGAGAGAGAGAGGGAGAGAGAGCTAGCACAGGCAGACAGAATGGCAGGCAGAGGCAGAGGGAGAAGAAGGCTCCCTGCCGAGCAAGGAGCCCGATGTGGGACTCGATCCCAGGATGCTGGGATCATGACCTGAGCTGAAGGCAGCGGCTTAACCAACTGAGCCACCCAGGCATCCCCAAAATGTGGACTTCTTAAAAAGGTTCATTGCAACTAGTGTTTCTTTGCCCTTGGTGACAAGTGCAGATGCAAAGTTATGTTCTTGGAAATATGCTTTTATTGACATATGAAGGAGCAAGTAGGATTAACTATATTCAGTCCCCAAAAAGGTCCTGTAAATTCACAGGAAGAGTGGAGAGCATAGCCAAATGGGGCTACACATTTTTCATCTTTTCACAACCTCCTATGTTTTACAAATTGGTGACTGTCCTTCAACTGATGTCATTCACAACATGCATGAGAGTTTGTACTCAGTGTGGATTGAGAGGCAAACAGATCAACTACCAGTTGTTATTACTATTGTAAGATACTTCTGCTGAGTCTTTGGGATCAGAGTGAAAATGCAATTTCTGTAATCATTCTTGCAGCAAAACTAAGGCCTTTTTCCAAGTGCATGGAGTGCCCCCTGAAAATCGTGACTGTTATTATGAAGTCAGCTGTTGGAAATAGTAGTCACATGGACAAGGTATTTATGAATTTGCCTTGAATTGAGGGTCTTAGCATTTTTGGAGTTCAGAAAAAAAGTCAGTATTATTGTTGGAACTGGATCAGTATTTTTAAATTTTTTTTAATCTAGGAGGAGACAAAGTTCTTGTATACAAGACACTCAAGTTTATGTTCTTAGGTTAAAAACATGTAGAACACTGGCTTCTGTCTTATGCACATCGAGCACTCACGAAGGCATAGTTCCTTCATGGATGTCTACTTTCCTCTTTCCACATCATGGATGCTAAGAAACAGTCACTTCCTGCCTCTGGTCACCATATTGAGATGATGGAATACATCGGCTCTTCCTCCCCAAGGTAGTTCCAAACTCCCACCGACAACCCTCTTGGCAGATGCTCAGATTGCCATTGGGTGTGGTGGGAATACATGACACGTGTTTCTGTTTGGGGGTACGATGGCTAATTTCATGAGTTACCTTGACTGGGCCACGGGACACCTGGTAGTAAGGTTCAGCTTCATTCTGGTTGCATCTGTTAGGGTGTTTCTAGATGGGATGGACCTTTGAATCAGGTTTGAGTAAAGCAGATGGCCCTTCTCAATGCAGGTGAACCTGGTCCAATCCACTGAGGTTCTGAATGGAGCAAAAATGGAGGGAGAATTCATTCTCTCTCTCTCTACCTGACTTTCTTCAAGCTGGTCATTAGTCTTCTCTTGCCTTTGTACTTGGACTTGGACTGCAAGACAACCATCAGATCTTCTGGTTCTCTAGCTTTCCAACCACACATCTTGAGACTTCTAAGTCTCCATAATCACATAAGTCAATTCCTTATGATAGAGATAGAGAGACAGATAGATAGATATATGACTAATAGGACTAGATAGACAGATAATGATGGATGATGGATAGATAGGTAAGTAGGTACATGGATACATAAATATATACAGATATAAGGATACGTGGATAGATGATGATCGATAGATCGATAGACATAGATAATAGGTGATAGATAGCTCTATATTTACCTATTTAAATCTGTCTATGTCTGTCTGTCTGTCTATCTATCTATTGACCTCCCTTTCCCATTGGTTCTGCTTCTTGGAAAACTCTGACCAATATGACAAATACAGGGAAAACTCTAGGATCAAAGTCTCTTAAACTGAAAAAAGGAAATTGAGAGTCACATACAGTCATTCATATTTTGGAAGTCCACAGGTCCATTGTGGTTGACACAAGGATTGTGGGATCTCTTCTGATGTTTTGTGGGCAGGGCCCCGATATGCTAGGCATTTTGATGTGACACAGGACAGTTCTTTATGAAGAATTGTCCTTTTACCTCACTAACTTTGGATATCCTCCCAGACACACACGTAAATGAGAACACCTACTAATAACGATTCAGTGTGGAAACTAAATCCATTCCACACGTGAATACTATATTTTGCATCATTCTAATACCCACTGAGTTGTCAAAGTAGACATTTTCACTGTATGCATTTAGGGAAAATGATACTTTGTTTAAAATTGTTTACTAGGGAAACACTTCTTTCAAGAGCAAATGATACCAAATGCTACATAGGTTGCAAGTGAATTCTATTTAAAGTAACAATGCTTCCGTACCACTAAAACACTAAGGGAACTAATAGTGGTTTTCTTGTTAATCATTCAGAACTAATTTGAATCCTGGAACCTAGGGGAAACACTGTGTGTACTTTAAATATGATTATTCTCAGTGCATAAACGTGGACATTTGGTTGTTACTCTCATTTCATTTTTCCTTAGCATGGGAAAACATGCAGACAGATATTACCTTCACCCAAAAGCAGAGTTCGGGAAAAGATGCTTTATAATAATGAGATTTTTTTCTTCATTTTTGTTTTATTTATTTTCTATATGCTCCAAACACCACATGTTTCCATTCTCCATTATTTGCATTAAGTTCTTTTATTTTAGAAATTTAAAGAACAGACACACTCTGTCCCTGTTGATGATTATATGGTGTCCCGTCCTACAAAAAAGGAAAAAAAAAAATGAGAATAATGTAATTGAAGGTACTGAAACCTCCACAGTTTATTCCTTGCTTAAAACTTTACAGCAGGTCAGGTAAGAAGCAGCATCAGACGAGTTTTGAACATGTGGCAAAAACTTGACCCAAGAGATGAATATACTATATCCTTTCATGCAATTTCAGGAAGGCTATTATCCAAAAAAGGTAGCCTTAAAGCAACCTATGATTTACGGGTTGCTGCAAATAGATCTTTCAAAAAAAAAAAAATGGAATGTCCTTTGAAACAGCTGTTCTGACCAGATGCGGCAAGGGTGAAAGTAGTTCTAGATCCTTCACCGCCATGCAAACCCATCTTGAGTAAATTGCTCGCAATGGCACTGGAAGCAAAATTGCCTTAAAATCGTAGGAGAATATCCCTGTGAAAGGTGAACAGGTGAAAAGCATATAACAGAGAAATGGCCAAGCCCAGCATTCCCCAGGAAGATGAAGAGAGAAGAGAGCAGGGAAGCCTCCTAGCAGAACGACGGCCTATCTCTGAGTTCCTACAGCTCACCGTCTTGTGGATGCAGCACTGCCACACAGAGACCATTTCCACACGAGCACACAGGAAGCTTTGGTTCTAGGCTCTGGAGTGCATGGGGTGGCTTTCTGCATGGACTTCATTTCCAAAAACTGAGAAGACACCCTCCCTTCTAAGACCTTCGAGAACTCTCCCATCTAATAGGACATGACAAAACTTGCCAGAGATGACCAGGTATCGGGATGATGGACCCCTTTTCCCGTGCACTTAGGGAGTCTCTGAGGGTAACAGAGGGGGTTAAAGAAACCATCAGCTAGCACGTCTGCATAAAGGGATGTCGGAAGAACACTGGGGCGTGAACTACTCTATAGGGACAAGTAGAAAACATCCAACACCCACACTCAACACCCAAGAACCCAACACCCAAGCATCCCAAGACCCAAGGGGTTCTAAGTGCTGTGGTAGTGCATGGAGAAAATATTTTCTGCCCTATGGCATGATTGGGTCTATAAGCATCTTGCCTACAGTATTTCCATTTTATAAATTCTGATAAGAGCAATGGCAAGAGAAGAGGGCAATACATTTACAATACCTGGAAATCTCAAAATTATTGCCTTCAACATGAATTTTAATGACAGGTTGGGCACATTTAAATCCTCTGTGTCCTGTACCTTGGATAGACAGTTTTCCAGATTGCAAATCATCAATAAGACATTCAATATTTCTAAGCTTAGATACTATTTTTTCCATGGTTACTGATTATTTAGTGATTAAGGGAAAAGTGGTATCCGTAAAATATAGATGATTTTGTAGAAAACCTATTATTTTATAGCAATTAGTTACAGAATACTAGCTCAGTGCTGGACGGTGGTATAATCCCGGTGGTTTAGTGTCCGATAAAACCATCAAGGAGCTGGTGCTAGCTCTCACGCATATGGTGGCAACTGGGACAGTAGGTATCAAAGGACAAGTCAGGAGTGTGTAAATATATCCTACTCACCATCAAGCACAAAAAGCCTAATTGATCCTTGTCTGTGCAAACCTTGCCTTCAAGACAACAGTTCCATTTGGGACCATGATAATATTGATAACTTGAAAAAGCATGAGGATCTTTTATGTCAAAATCTCACGGAGAACCCTCTTGGCATTTTTTTAACTGAAAAGTTTCCCAATTTTTTGTTCTTGCCAACCACCTGGACGCCTTCTGCTTCTTTGCCTGTGTATAGCAATATAGAGAGTCTTTTTTTAAAATTGTGGTATTATGCACATCTAATGTCAAATTTACCATTTTACTCATTTTAAGAGACATTTCATACATTCACAGTGTTGTGCAAACATCACCTCTGTCTTCTTCCCAAACTTCTTCAATACCCCAAAAAGAAAGTTCCTACCTTGTAGCATTAAATCCCCATCCCTTCTCCCACTGCTCCTGGAGCCACTCATCACTAATTTCTGCCTCTAGGAATTTACCTCTTCTGGACATTTCCCACTCATGGGATCATATATGATGTGGTCTTTTGTGTACCTGGTGTAATGCTGCCTTCTTGGTTTTTGTCTTTGAACACAATTGTGCCCATATATTTAATTGAAAGCATGATAGTTTGAAGTTATAAAAATGTCTTACACATTATTTTACTCAATTATGCCTTAATGATGTTTATACTTGATCCCTAGGGATGTCTGTGAGTATGTCCAAGAGTGTATGACCAGTAGCTTCTCACTGCCAGGGAGAACTCAAAACACTTGAATTTCCGTTCAGAATTTACATTTTCCACCGTCAATATTTGGAGAAATAGAAAAAAGGTTGAGGGTTACGTGCCATGAATCTTCTTTACTGGGGCAGGCATAGTGGGGTTAGGGGCATGGGGGATAAAAATCAGTGAGATGCTACCCATCACCAGTGCTTAGATAACCTTGATGATCCCATGACACCATGGAAATGAATATCACATGGAAACAGTTGCACACCATGTTATGGAATCCATCGTTCTTTTCTGTTTTAAGTGAATTTTTAGGGTGACATATAACATGCATGAACAGTGCCCAAAATACAAATATAGATGTTGATGATTTATTAGGTCAAGTGAAGACCATCTTAACTTTCTCTAAAAGCAAGAAATAAGATGTGAGGAGGCTTGCTGCCTTCAAACGTGACCCCTTTCCAACATCCGTGCGTGCCATATTCCCCCACAAAAATAACACTATGCTGAATGTAACGGCTGTTCCTTTCCACTCTAGCAGACCTTTGGGTTATACCCATGTTGATGATTGAAAAACATGCCTGACAGTGGATATATTCGATACAGTTCTTGGTCTATATCATTCACTTGGTTCAGTTTGTTATACACCCAAGGCATGGAAATCCTGGTTCCTCTGTTCTAGGAGGTAATGCCAAATGGTTCTTCAAAAGTTGGACACCAGTTGACCTTCCACTGTCCACACTGTGGAAGTTTTCTTTTCCCCCACGTCCCCAACTGCATTTGGTATTGTCTAATTGCTTCTCTTTTGCTCCAGAAGGTGTGTTGATAGACCTTGCTGGTGTCATAATTGCTATTTTCCCATGCACAGTGGTGTTGACCACCATTTTGTATGTTTATGGGTTACGCAAATTCTCTCTCTTGCAAGGTTTTTGAGGGAGAACCATGTTGCTTTTGCTATTCATGTGTCTTTTTCCTTCTAAGTCTCTAGGTGGTCTCACTAAGTCCTTTGTGGTTACACATGTGACAGATGCCTTACCCTATCACATGGCTCTGTTCCCCATGCCTCACAATGTTCCATATGGTGATGAGCAGCTGTAAAAAGTAATGCCCCTAATTTATCAATATTTCTCTAATATTTGGCCCTTGGTTGAGTCTTGCTTAAAATATCCCTTTACCCTGAGCTCATAAAAATACCCTGTAATATTAGTTTATAGACAAGCATTCTGCAGTACAACTTTCTGGGTTGATGGAAATGTTCTGATGTTTGCTGCCCAATGAATAGTGTCTAGCTACAGATGGCAATGAGCAATTCGATGTGGCATGTATGACTAAGAAACTGAATTTACATTTTAGTTTATTTTAATTAATTTATCTTTGGCTTGGCGTCTGTGGCTTGTGGTGTCTTATTGGAGAGCACAGTTATAGATGGCTTACGATTCCACATTTCTCATCAACTCCTTGACATTGTTGGCTGCTCATGTATCCATATACGATGGGTCTATGTCTGGCCTCTCCATTCCATTCCACTGGTCTAGATTTGGATCCCAGTGTACACTTTTAACAACTCTTATTTTAGCATATCTTTATATCCAATAAAGCAAGGACACTCTTGCACAAAGCTCCTAAAACTTGGAATTTCTCAAGGGAGAAGGCAATAAAATTCATGATGAGCCCCTTTCTGCCATACCTTAGTTTAGGCTAATGAGGCAAACCTTGGCACAGGGTGGTGGGGTGAGGGGGTGGAAAAGGTTGCTTCAGGATGAGGGTTTGGTTGCCCTAAAGACCACCCACACAGCTGAGGGTTGGAACAGTCTGCCTCACCCCACCACCATCGCCACTCCAGCTTCCTTGGAGGAAGACAGGTGGCTCAGATTAAAATCAGTGGCTGATGGCCAATGACATCACCAATTAGACCTACCTCCATAAAACCCCATAAATAATCGAGTTCACAGAGCTCCCCATTAGTGAAGCCATGGGGATGCTGGCACAGTAGTATGCCTGAGGAGGAGGGCCCCTAAGACTTGGGACTGGCTTCTGAAGCAGGGGACAACCTTGTGTAACTCAGTCCTTGCCTTGTAGAGTCTGTCCTAACCCCAAGAGTCTGCTTCCACTGGGCGGAATTGGTCGTTTGTGTTGAAAACATCACTACATGCCCAAATTCTCTCCATCAAGAAAAAACTTTGATAGTTTTTGTTATTTGCAGCTAAATATAAATGTTAGCTTTAACTGGTTACATTCCCTAGTAATCTGATGGCTTCTTGGTCATTTTGGGGTGGCTATGAATCTATAGATCAGTTGGTGGAAAATTCAAACCTATACAGTATATTGACAATTCAAATCCGTGAGTAGGATTAGAAACCTCCATTCATTGAGCTTTTTATTAATTTTTCCTGGGAGCGACTATTTTATTTGTTTTGTAATGTGTTCTTTTACTGCATTTTGTTCATATTTGTTATAGGTGATTATTACTATGATGGTAATGTAAATGGCATTATTTTTACATTTTGTTTTCTCCTTTATTGCTTCGATTTCTTCCATTGATTTTGTACCTAACACCACTACTAAACTCACTTATTAATTATATTACTATATGCTTTTGGATTATATTTTTAGTACAAATATTGTATTTTATGTCCTATGTCTATGTCCTATGTCCTATGTCCCTTGTCTAACCAACCAGGACATGACCACATGTCTTTTTTTGAATACTCAGCTTGCTCCTCATTCGAAAAGAAAGTTTTTTTTAAATTTTTACTGTGAATTATGAAGTATTTTAAAAATATGTCTTATTGATCATTTTTTGAAATGATCATTCTGAAATGAAATTATTTTTCAAAATTCTGCTAATATACCTAGTTTATCATGAGCTGATAACAGATTTTAAATTATAATTTTTCCCTGTTCAGTTAAAATGGTGAATTATTTTTATTATCTATAAAAACCCTGAATTAGAATTCATTATTAAGATAAACTTCCTTGAAAATGTTTTGCATAGAATTTTGCCAGTTATGACAATGGAACATTGTGGCCTCTAATTCTTATCTTTAATACTATCCTTCAAAAGCTTTGGTATCTAAATTAAGCTGGATAATGAAACTATATTAGAAAATCTGCTCTTTTGCTGTTACCTAGCAGTACTAGCTAATGTGGATTATTTTACCCTGATATTTTGTTATGAAAAATTTTAAACATCCAGTAAGCTGACACATTTCTACAGTAAATACCTATACACCCCACCTGGTTTCAGCCATTACCATTTTTACTGTGCTTTCTATCATCAGTCATCCGTGTATCTGCATAATCTATCATCTATCTGAATTTACCTATCCTCTGCCAATATAGCTATGTCATATCTATCTACATTCATGTAATATATTTAATATAAAATTACATGTAGCATATAGAGTGTGTAGCATGAATATAACACCATATACAATACAGCAAATATACATTCATCTCAGACTATCTGTGGCCTTCCTCCTCATTTTCTTTATGACGACTTTCAATGATTACATTGTTTTCCAAGTTTGGTAAAGTCCAATCTGTTCACCTTTTTCCCTTATGGTCATATTTTCCTGGGACCCATGATTGTTGCTTTTCCCTAATTTATGGAGATAATAATTGTTTTATCTTTTGTGTTCAGATCTAAACTCCACCTCATTTTTTTTTAAATTTCTGTTTGCAGTGTGAGATGGGCTAAAGTCTATTTCTGTAAAGATAATAACTTATTTTGGCGTAATTCGTGGAGCAAACCCCACCCTCTGCCCAGGGGATCGCTTTGGCAGTGTAGAAAAAATCCAGAAGGAAAATTAAAATAAGACAAAAAACAAGAGAGAGAGACAAACCATGGGAGACTCTTAGCTCTAGGGGACAAACTGAGGGTTGCTGGAGGAGAGGTTGATGGGGGATGGAATAACTGGGGGATGGGCATTAAGGAGGGCATGTGATGTGATGAGCACTGGTTGTGATATGCAACCAATAAATCACTAAATTCTACCCCTGAAACTAATACACTATATGTTACCTAACTTGAATTTAAATTTTAAAAAGGTACGGATCTATTTCTGAGTTATATATCTGTTCTGTTGATCGATTTACTGATCGATCCTTATGCTGCTGGTACAATATTGCCTAACGACTTCTGCTCTATATTAATTCTAAAAGTTGGTTAGTGTAAGTCCTGCATTTTTTTTTTCCTCTCAAGTCTCTTAAGGATATTCTAGGTCCCTTGACTTTAGATAATCTTAAAATCAGCTTGCCAACTTCTACCTGAAGCCTGTTGGGCTTGGACCAGAATTGCATTGAATATATAGGTTAGTGAGGGGGAAATTTTCACAGTGTCCATCTACACACCCCAGCTGGCTAAAACAATGACATGGCCATGTCCAACATTAGTGGCATAGGCAAGAATTCATCTCGCCAGTAGGTTTAGTTCAATGTGATATGATAGTTAATTGGATGTGTCAGCTTGTAGGCTGTTTTTGGATGAGAGTCACATTTGTGTGGGTTGATGTTAAGGATAGCAGATTGCCCTTCATAACAGGGGTGACGCTCGTCTAATCAGTTGAAGGCATGCATACAATGAAAAGACTGGGCTCCCCAACTAAGAGGGAATTGTTCAGCAGATGGTTTTTGAACTTCATCTATACCATGTGCCCTTTAAAATAAGTCGCCTTCTGTAAATATACACATATTATTGGTCCATTTTCTCAGGAGAGTTCTCCTGAATCCAGATGGGCAGACAGAACCGCTTGCTAATTGGTGACTGATGTGACCACAATTACGAAATGAACCATTGTATCAGTTACTCTGAAACATGGTCACTCCCCTCAGCTCTTCACAGTATCCCCCTCTGTAAAAGTTTTAATCTGGAAACGATGGCTTAAAATGTGAACATGTGATGTGTACGTTCAACTCCATTGTCCTACCAATCTTCGTACTGAATTCCCTTTTAGTCACATGAGCTTTCCCAATGTGATCCCACATTTATGGGTTTTGAGTGATATGCTCTCATTCTTGAGGGAAAGGACCCACAGGGTACCTGAATCCTGTTCCCTTTTTATCCGTTTATAAGCTTGACCTTTGCAAAGGTCTCACTGCTGTTAGTACATGTGTCAACATCCTACATACCATCGGTTTGTCAAGTCAATGATCTTCAAATTAGACGTTCATGAATTATGTCCTGCCGTCATGCGAAGGAGCCTTCTGACTGTGAGTGGCATCCCAGAGGGAATTTTTTTTTTTTTTTGCCTTAGTCTTTGAATGCATTATTAAATATGCCAACAGCAGAGTACATTTAAAATTATTTCTGCTGGTTTTGAAAAATTTCATCAATTATGGAATAAGCCATATTGAGTAGGTAAAATGTCTAAAGTATCTTATAAGCCTCAGTTGAGTGATATCGATCGCACGTCAAGAGCTGAAGTGTTGGGTTGCCTTGGTGCCGGTGAGTTTAACAGGATATTCAGGACAATTGAAGGCGATTTCTCATACAGGGATGAAACACTAAGCTCAAACCAGTGAGGGGCAACCAAAAAAAAAATGGGGTAGAGCACCGACTTCTCCGTTAGAAATTCCAAGTATGAAGCTGGTTGTTCATCTTGTCAAATATACAGGAGCCTTTCAAATTGCTTCTGTGCTTCAATTTCTGTCTTCATCACTAACTCAGGCTCTTCCCTTGGGAGCAGCAGAATGTTGTTCAAAACCCGCTCAAGGAGAAGCAAATCCCGCCCCAATTGATTCTCGTTCCCCAGTTTCTCTGCAAAATTCGTGGGCTTCTATTGGACCACCCTTGGCCTATGTTGAGCCCCAATGTCTTGGAAGAAGTGTCAGCTCTAGCCCGAGGTCAGAAGCAGTGGACATTGAAGGAAAGTCATGTCATTTTGGTTCCAAGTTGAGATGCTGACTAAGGAAGGCTGATAGCTATTGATTTTACCTAACAAAAATCCATACAATTACAGATAAATATTGTTGAAGTATTTATATGTGTAAAATTACATGTGGCATGTCTAGTAGGCATCAAAAGTAGGAGAGTTAACCCTGTTATGTCTAAAATAAACACTGAGCAATCAGTGCACATAATCCCATTGCCTGTCAGTTAAGACAATGGATTCTTGTCCGTTATTCCTTACCTCCTGCTTATTATTTTCTCTGTACTTAGATATCCTTGAACATGATATCCTGATATCTGCTGTGGCTTTGTGTGGTGTATAAATTCACCTTCTTCTGTAGACACCTATGCTGATTGCATTTCTTAGTCAACATTACGTTTTAAATCCAACATCACATAGTAGCAATTAAATGATACTCACCAACATATAACATTTCCAGTACGTGGAAGGAACAAGCTTATTTGTTGTCTTGTATTGGAACATCTGCATTGTTTTCAATTTTATACTCTTAATTTTTTTTTTTTTTCTTAATCAGTGCTGGTGCAGATCTCCTACTCTGCCTTATTCAGAAGTAGTCTGGTCCTAAGCACGATACTGAAGAGAACAGGTGCCAGGTCCCAGGGCACACCCATTTATACCCAAAGTGCTGTATTCCCACTGGCCCACAGCTCACAAACACCTGTTACCATGGGACTGTTTAATTGTTCCAATACACTGGTGGTGACTACTCTTTTTCCAATTCCTCACTTCCTATCAAAGATGGCAAGCCTTTCATATCTTGTTTGGCCAGACTTTTTCGTTTTCTCCGAAATGTCTATTAATGCCCTCAGATTTGTTTCCTATTGATTTTTTTTTTCCTTTTAAAAAAAAATGAACTTGATTCCTTTATGTGTTATGCGTATTGATATGTTCTTATGACTACTACAAAATTCTGCCCCTAGATTTGGGTATTGGGGGATTTTGAGCACCTTTATTGACTGGATATTATTGAATTTTTGTGATGTATGAATGGTTCCTTTGTACAAATCGGATATGTTCTAGGCTTCTTCATCACTGGCTCCATCATAGGACTGAAAATACTACTTCAGCGTCTCTAATCACTCCATTTGTCCCTTTTTTTCCCACTTTGAAACTTAAGGCATCACCATTTTGCAAGAATTACTTATAGAAACCAAATAACTGAAAAATATTGATTTGGTCAAAAATAAATGGTAATGTAGTTTTATGGCTTGATGCCATGCTTTTATTTTACTCAAAATCATTTCTCTTTGCACATCAGTAAATCAGTACATTTGCTCTTAAACATTTTTTCTGCTAAGCTTTAACAGGAAAGAAAAAATCATCTAGTTTAAAATAAAAAAAATATATATATAAGAGTGGGAAAGTTGGGTCAGGTAGAGAATGTAGAGTATGGTACTTTATATACACAGATATTTATATACATATATAATTTTGTTAAATGTTTTTAGAACATTTACTACATTGTACATTTAATATGTATATATTTATGATCACATATATGTCTGTATATCTGTCTACTCATCCCTCCACCCATCATATCTAATAACTATCTATCTATCCATTATCCATCCCTATGTCTGTCTGTCCATCTATCTACTATCCATCCATCCATCCTCGCATCATATCTCTCCATCCATCCATCCATCCATCCATCATCTCTCTACATCCATCCACACATCCATCTATTCATCCATCCATCCATCATATGTACGTATGTATGTATCTATCTATCACTGATCTATTAGTCATTTATCTATCTATGGAAAGAATGGAAAGGTATAAAATAATATCAACAATTCTTTTCTCTAGATGGTGAGGTAAGTTTTCTTTTCTCTGAGTTTTCTGTTTTTCTAGATTCTAAAATGAGTTTCTCTAACTTTGAAGTGATAAATATTTAACTTCAAATATAAATATTTACTCATATGAACAGTAGGATACTGGATTTTATTGGAGATCTCTGTAAAAACTGGTCTGTGAAGAAGGATGCTATCTTTTCTACAGTATCAGTTTCAAAGGAATTGTCTTCCTTGTGTGTTCATCCAAAGACTGATACATCATTGATTCGCAATGTGGTTAGGGAAGGAAAATCAAGCCCTATGGGGACCTCTCCAATATGGACCTTTGTTACCCTGTTTAAGTTTGTTACCCTGTTTAAGCAGAAAAAGACCCTGACACTAAATACGCAGGTGGCCAAACAAGATTTATAATAAAAATATTGAGAGAAAAGGTTTAGTTATCTCCACAAAGTAAAATGATTCTTGGTCCTAGAAAGAAGGAAGGATGAATGAGACAGGGCCTTTCAAAGTGTCACTTCTATAACTGAGTTCTTGTTGATACTACTGCTATAGGCATCAGGATGCATGGACCCCTTCAAATCAGAATTTTGAATCCTTTGGATAAATACCCACTGGTGTGATTGCTGAGTCATAGGGTAGCTCTATCTATAATTTTTGAGGGATTTACTTACTCTTTTCCAGAGTGGCTGCACCAGCTTGCATTCCCACCTTCAGTATAGGAGGGTTCCCCTTTCTCCTCATCCTTACCAACACTTGTTTTCTGACTTGTTAATTTTTACCATTCTGGCAGGTGTGAGGTGGGATCTCCCTGTGCTTTTGATTTGTATTTCCATGGTGGTGAAGATGTTGAGCTTCTCATGTGTCATGGATCATTCTGGAAGTCTTCTTTGGAAAAAAAAATCTATTCATGTCTTCTATGCTTTTCTTGACTGGATTGATTATTTTTTGGGGGTGGGTGTTGAGCTTGGTAACTTCTTTACAGACTTTGGATACTAACCTTTTATCAGATATGTCATTTGGAAAAACTTTCTCCCATACCATAGGCTGCCTTTTAGTTGTGTTGATTGTTTTCTTCAAAGTGTCAATTCTAAACAGCTGATGGTTTTTTTCCAGTTATAGAGCATAAGTGACTTTCCCTCATTTCATAATACTGATTCTGAAACATTCCCAGCTTTATAGAATTTATATAAAAATGCCCAGATCTTTCAGAAGTAACTCTTAGGCCTCACCAGACAGTACTAACAATGAAATTGAGGGGTACAAAAATAGTACCAATGACTATTACTTTTTCCTTGAAAGTTTTACTAATGTGTTCATCATTACCCTCCCTGCTGCCATACACACCATTATCATCTCCACCATCACCAGCAACAAATATGAAAATTTGGCATCGGCTAAATGTTCCCTGAAACATAATCCATTCTCAGATGATAATATCCCATTTTTCATTAAAACAAAGGAGAACATGTCACAAAGTCAACTTAAATAGCATTTGTATCGTAAACATTTGAAACTAAGAATGGACATGCATCTTGTTAATGTCTTGGAGAGTGCATTCATTTGACAAAGTTAACAAACACGTTGCGTTTCCGAGAGGCATTTGTTCGCGGGAAACAACTAAGTCATTGTCTGGGTATAATTAAAAGACATGTTAGCAAGTTTATTGATATGGGGCTGGACAGATCCATTTGAGGTGATGGATTACTTGCCATTGTGTGTTTCATCCCCTTTAGCAGAACGAGGACAGACTTCATAGAAGTGCGTCCATCATGTGTGAGTCTCCTCCTACTTACAAAAATCCTCCTACTTCTTTTAATCAGGCCCTCTCTGTAGATGACCAAGTTCACCCCACAACAGGGATTTTGTCTACTTGGCTCTCTTCCAACAAGAGAGGCACAATATTTACCTCTGGTGCGTCCACGTTCTCTTCATTAGAACTACGATTTCATAAGATATTAAGAAATACAGAACGTTAACTCAGGTATTACATAGTGTAGTATTTTTTGGAATTTCATTCTTCAGACCACTTACAATTTCTCCTCTTTCAGTTTTCTTTAAGCTTTATTAGAGTTTCTTCTGTTCTCAGACTCTCCATTTCAGTGTTTCTCACCAAATTAGTTTGCTTGGTTGCACACACATTACTGTCAAGCCCCATTTTTTAACCTCAACCTAGGGCCATGTTATGGTCCATGTTATGACCATGTTATGACCATGATTACTCTATTCTGGGGCTGTCCTGACTATAGGATATCAAACAGCATCTGTGGTTGCACTCTCAATCTCGTTGTCCTGACCTGAACTGTCACATTCCTTTGACAAATGCCCCCAATGGGAGCATTTACCCCCAGTTGACGTGCATTCATCTAGACTCTACCAAAGACTTGGAAGGAAGACGTAATCACTTCCTGCTCATTCTAGCACCAAATTCTATCTAGATACTCTCTTCCCTTCAGCTCCTTGACCACCACCATCCTCACCCAGGTAATGGATCAACCAATTGCACCTGTGAACCAAGTCCAGACAGCTGTAAGTTTTTTATAAATTGTTCTATTCATTCCTTGATGAATTCATTCTTGCTTCATTTAATTTCCCTGACAAATTTTCACTCATCATGCTTTGGTATCTAAATGATTCTTGAGTAAACATTGACTGTCCTTTCAAAAACTTCCTCATGGATGTGACCAATAAACCTTTGCGTCATAAACATCTGGGTCATAGTAATTTTCTTCTTAGTTGAAGGATATTGACACACAATGTTACATTCATTTCAGGTCATAGTGTTTTAGGTGATACCTTGAAGACATTAATTTACACATATGCCTTTCCTTCTAGCTCCGCGTTTGTAGGAGGGCAGGTACACCTGATTTATTTGGAAAACCCGATTTGAATCAAGGGCCAGCCCCCCATGGTGGGCACTGCTAGCGTTTAATGTGTTAATCAAAAACAAGCCTTCTATGATGCACAAGCTTGCATGTTCAGATAATATCCCAGTGCCTGTCTAGTTGGAGTCCATGGTCTCATCGTGTGTGTGTGTGTCACCAGAAAGCATCTTCACAGCTCATCAGCTGCCTTCTGGCAAACACATTCTGCAACTGTGAAAAAACGAGATGAGATTGCCGAGCAAAGTAAATATTTAATTAAGAAACAGCTAATCAGATTCGCCTTCGCTTTTTCCATTTATGGTTAAGCAACTTCATCTGAGAGCATTTCCATTAATATTTTAGAGTCCCTTCAGCATTTTTCATTTCAATTTTCTGCCTCATTATATTTTACTGACCATCTTCTCACAATTGATTTTGACTCTGTTCCTGATGGAGATATATATGTATATAAAACCTTTAAATTTACTTAAAATTTGAAATCATAACATCATCAGACTAGAATTCATTATTTTATTTAACCCGGGCCTCCCTCCATAGACAGCATTACAATTAAGCCACTGTGAAACTACAGTTAATTTGGTTCCTCATAAATTTTCATTAAAACTTCAAATAAACATAGTCAAGCTCTCAGACACTACATATAATGCATTGTTGCTAATTATCAAGGAGTAGATATTTCTAAGACAGAGGAAGCAATCCCAATTTCTCTATTTTTCAAAATTATAAAAAGGGGCAAATGTGTTGGGAACTTCAACTGCATATCTAAGTTTTCCAGATTTTTTTTTTCACATAGGGTGACCTTAATATGAAAAGTATAAGCCCATTTTACCCTTGTTACTTGCACTCTTTAAAAAGAAATGAAGGAAAATCAGGCACACATTTTGGATAGGAACCTAAAGCCAATATTCAAATGCAGTCCTCAAGTAGGATTTTTAAAGGCTCCTGGATATATAGTGTAAGTAGTCTCTAGTTTTTTTTAGAACTCTGCAGACTTTATTTTAACATAAATAAATCCAACTTATTTTGGGTACAATGAAGCTAGAGAGGTACACATAAAGTTCATAATGGTGATTACTTTTGGAGAATGATAGAAAGGAAGGGATTGGTAGCTGAGGATCCATGTCTCTGTGATCAATATATATTGATCTGCTATATCTAGATATCCTATATTTTCATTTATGATAACATGACATCTCTATATAGGTACAATTGTGTAACATATGCAGGCTGAAGTTTGATGACAGCTTATGGTATCACATGGTGCCTATATGAGGGACTCCTGTGTTTCTCTGTCCTGTCCAGTAGAGGATTTGCAGATGAGTTTCCTATAATGAGTCAAAAAGAACAATAACAACAACAACAAAAAGAATTGTGTTTCTGTTTTCTACATGTCTACCTTCCAGATGTGTGGAATTTATCAGTGGTGGCTTTTCCACACAATGTTAAGTGTCAGTGATAAGCATAGGGAGAAAAATAAATATTGAGATTTGGAGAAAGAGAGAGATGATGGATGAATGGATGGATAGATAGATAAACAGATATAGAGATGGATGGATGATAGCTAGGTAGATGATATAAGGATGGATAGATATGATGGATGGATGGATGGATAGATAGATAGATAGATATGGGGATGCATGAATGGATAGACAGACAGATAGGGTAAATAAATAGAGGGATGGATGAGTGGATGGATGGATAGACAGATATAAGGATGGATGGATGGATGATAGATAAATATGTAGATGTGGATGGATGGATGGATAGATAGATATAGGGATAGATAGATAGATGGATAGGTAGATAGGTATGGACAGATAGATAAATGATAGATAGATATGGATGGATGGATGCATGGATGGGTGGATATGAGGAAGCATGGATGGATGGATAGATGGATGGATGGATAGGATGGATAAATGATATAGGAATGGATGGATGGATAGATAGATGTAGGAAAGGATGATAGATACATGATAGATAGATAGATAGATAGATAGATATGGTAGATGGATGATGGATGGGTGGGTGGATATATGGATGGATAGATAGATGACAGACAGATAGATATGGATAGGTGGATTAATAGATACAAATGGATGGATAGATAGATGTGGGGATGACTGGATGGATAGATGGATGGATTGGATAGATAAATAGATTCAGGAATGGATGGGTGGATGGATGGATGGATGGATGGATAGATATGATGGATAGATGGGTAATAGAAAGATAGATGGATAGATAGATAGATAGATGATAGATAGATAGATAGATAAAATAAAGCAAAGAAATATGTGTACATTCAGGTTAAGCCTTCCATGAAAACTGAGTCACTCACAGGATGGAAATTTCTTGCAAGGAAAAAAATAAAGCTACTTCAGCCATTCTCTTTATGGAAATGATATAAAAATCAAGTGAAGTATAAGGTAAAAAAAAAAAATCAAGATACTTTACTATTCAAATCAAATTGGATCAAGAAGCTTGATTATGCATCAGCACCATACGATGACTCAGCCAGTTGTGAAGTCCAAAGCATATTTTAAACAAATTTGGAGCACAAATGGATTCAACCAGTGATGATTATGCAGATGCTTCCAAAATATTTTGGAAATTAAAAAAAAAAAAGACACATGCACAACCAAGTATATGTGTTATGGAAAAAAAAAAAATCTGAGGAAGCAATTTGCCGTGTAAAGCCCTGGTAAAATATTCTGATTGACACACTTGCGTGGTGAGTGCAGTATCATGGCAGGCCTCCTGACTTCTGGCACCTTGGAATTCATCTTTATTCATTCTCTCTCATAGTTGACCTAGAGTCCTGCATGGAAGGGCTTATAGTCATTCCTGCCCAGTTCCTGGCTCTCAGACCTCAACTCACACTACTTGGTGGCTGTCTGGGGCTCAGTTAAATAGCAGGAGTTCCTATGAGGCACCTTTGTCTTTCAAGAGGACCTAGTCAGGTTGGAGGCTGCATGCCCAGCTTCCCGACTTGGGATTGTTAATATTCTGCCTGATGTTGTTTAGTCTTCCTATTTTGTGATTTGCTGCAAGTGGTGAGTCCCATCTTTGGGTCCTTCAGAGAGTAGACTGGTTAATCCTGCACTTGCTGGTACTGATGGTGGCCATGCTGGGGACTTCCAGCTACTTATGTAGGAGTCCAGACATGAAAGGTACAGAGGAAGGCAGTAAAGAGAATGGGTGGGAAGGGAAAAAAAAAAAATGGAACAGAAAGGTGTAGAAAGAAAAGGAGAGCCAAAGAAAATGAGAAGTAATCAAAGAAGGACCACAAAGAGACCAAAAAAAAAAAAAAAAAGAAAAAAAGAAAAAAAGGAAAAAAAAAAAACAGTAAAAGGCAGTGTTCTATGAAACAGGTATCCAACAGTGTTGAAAATGATTATCCTTAACACATTGTCGTCAACTGTCCTCAAAGTACGATGCCTTAATGCTATGTTTTGCTACTACTCATGGACACGCATAGTGGCCTGCTGGTTTCTGTCTGGCCTAGTCCTATCACACTCAGGTGGCTGCCTTCAGTGAGAGGTTCAGCCAGGCCTGGGCTCTGCAGAGGAAGATGGATGTCTGAAGCTGCTCCCACAGACATCTTTTTTGGAAATTAAAAAAATTTTAATTTTTTAATTAAAAAATTAAATTTTTTAATTAAAATTAAATGCCTCATCTTTATGTCCCACAGAGTGAGGTTCTGAAGAGGTTCGGATCCTATGCCAGAAGGGAGAAAGTGAACTTACAACCTAAGTCCAGGGCACACACAACACCCCAAAGCCACAATCAGTTGGTCAAAGACACCTAGAAAAGTGGCTGTGATTCAAGGTAAAGGAAACAGGAGACCTTCCAGAACTTCATGGCCACTCAGCCTTTGGGACAGGAAGCCTTGCTTCAGCTGTCTGGAATGAGTGCACCCCATGATAAAAAGAGCTCAGGTATGTGTGGCTATATTAGCTCCCTATGGCTTCTCCAACAATACATCACAAATTTTAAAGATTTAAAGATTTAAAGAACAGAAACTTCCTGTCTCACAGTTCCAGATCCTACAAATCCAAAATCAAGGTGTTTTAGGGCTGAGCTCCCTCCTGAGGCTCCAGGGGAGGGTTCTTCCTCCTCTTTCAGCTTCTGGGGCTCCAGACATCCTTTCGTCCCTCCCATCTCTGCCTCCATCTTTACGTGGCTTCTCCTCTGTGTCAGTATCTTCACATGACCTTCTGTCCTATAAGGAAACCAGTCATGTTGGATTCAGGTCCCACACTACTCC
Source organism: Pteronura brasiliensis (assembly GCA_004024605.1). Taxonomy (NCBI): domain Eukaryota; kingdom Metazoa; phylum Chordata; class Mammalia; order Carnivora; family Mustelidae; genus Pteronura; species Pteronura brasiliensis. The sequence goes on from PJEN01003553.1 coordinate 47,152, forward strand.
AGTAGGACCTCATCTTCACTAACAGCATCTTCAAAGATCCTATTTCCAAATAACGTCAGATTCTGGGGGACTGCAGGTTACCACCTCAGCATGTCCTTAGGAAAAACAGAACTCAACCCTCGACAGTGGCATATATGACTCAATGATGGCAATGTTTTCATTCTGGTTTCTATGTTTGACCCATCCTCTTTGAGATTTACCTACACTGCCTTTCTTCGGAGTTTTGTTTCCTTAGAGAATCTCATTCTATCAAGAGAGAGGAGGAAGGACATGATTGATGGAAATTGACATACAAGTACCTGGACATTACAGAAGAGAAGACTTTTGAGATACCCACTTTGTGTGAGACCTCCGACCAGGTGTCTGGGCCAGTATGGTCATAGACAGAAATACTAGGAAAAATACACATCAAAATCTTAGAGGCACCCATGCTCTGATACAAATGTGGGGAACGACAGGGGGACAGAAGCAAGCTGAGGACAAAACACAAGCTGATACCCCACAATCCCCACCCCCACACCCCAGTGGGATGTGTGGGACCATCCTGAGGCACTCCCAGAAGCCCTAAAGCTAAGGGAAGGAAAAACAACAACAACAACAAAAATGGTTAATTTATAGAGATTACAGTCCAGTGCAACTTGGGGCTTCCCTTAGTTTACAAAGGTCTTAGTGATTTACAAGAATAAAGCATTCTTATCAATAACCTAACTCCCAGAAGGAAACTCCCAACTGTCTTAATGTTAATGCTTTGCTAGAGGGAAAAATAACATTTACTTGACAATGGCAAGGTCCCCAGTGTCCTGTAGGTTTTCTTTAGCATAGGTCTTCTTTAACATATGAAAGTTCTTTTGAAAACCTCATTTCTCCTTGCCTCCCCCAACTCCCAAGTATACAAAGAGCTATTCCTCACAGACTCTGAGCAGTAGCACTTTCTGCCCAGGGGTCCTGTCCCTGGGTATTAATAAAACCACCTTTTTGCAGCAAAGATATCTCAAGAATTCTTTCTTAGGCATCAGCTCCAGACCTCACCCGACCAACACCAACGTTCAAAAACTACAGCAGGGAAAGCTCAGAAGACCAAGGGGGTCAGACAAGGGGTTGATGTTGGCTTGAGCTTTGAGAGAAATTGTTGAACCGTGAACAGAAGCACTGATTTTCCCCTGTCACTGCATTATGGCTGCAAAGACAAAGACCATGCACAGACCAAACTTGGCATCCTCCTAGAACTCTCCCAAGGTTGATGCTGCAAAAGTTATATCTATGGCTTAAGCACCAAGTGGAAATTTCTCAGCAAGTGCCAAATAACGACACAGTGTCGATATGAAGGGATGAGGTCCAAAACTAGTGAGTATCTGTGATGATTGTGATTTATAACAAGCATATGTTTGGTCTTCGCCCCATTTCTGGCCAGGAGCTCCTAAAACCCTTGGAATTTCCAGAGATGAGAAATATCAAAGTAACTTTTGTTGTGTGATGGGGTAATTGAAGAAAGCAACTATCGATGGAGGCTGGTTGGCAGGGAAACTAGCCTTGTGATAGAAATTTCAGTACCACTCCAGGACCTCCCAGGAGGAGAGGCACTGGAGGTGAAATCAATCGCTGGTGGCCAATGACTTCATCAATCAGGCCCATCTGATGAAGCCTCCATAAAATCCCTAAAGGATGGGGTTCAGAGGTCTTCGTGATTTGGGAACCAAAATGCTTCCATCTGCCTCTGTTCTGGACCCTAAACTATGGGACAAATGCTCATTTTTTCAGGACTTTGCTCTGTGTATCTCTTCATCAGGCTGTTGGTTCATATCCTTTAGTATCTTTTGTGATAAACTGGTAATCTTTTGAAAAAACGGGTTGCTGAGCTCTGTGAGCCACTCTAGCAAATTAATCAAACCCAAGGAGAGGAGGTCATGGGACCTCCAAGTTATTTGACCAACTTCCAGTTGCTCAGAAGACCTATGACTGGCATATGAAGGGGGGTGGAGAGTAGGTTTGTAAAACTGAACCCGTAACCTGTGGGATCTAATGCTCTCTCCAAACGGATGTGTCAGAATTGAGTTGAATTATAGGGATATCCAACATGGCCCTAGAGAATTGCCAGTTGGTATGGGGATGCCTCCACACACACAAACAGCTAGAATTGGGTGCAGAAGCCCCAAAGTGTATCTCTTTCTGAATTCATAGATGGGAAGACTTGCCCAATGGATGTGTTTCATGGTAAAGCTGTAGGCATTATAGCCTTACACTGTTGCATGGTCGATCAAAGATATCGTAACATCCATGAGTATATTGAGACTGATTGTATAACTGAACAGGATTGCAAGTAAATGTGAAAAGAAGGATGTTTTACTCCTTTGCATTCAGGCTGTATGTCTCAATAAAAACTACAAGAAAAAAAAATAGTGGTTTGTTATAAAATACAAGGATGCTGTGGCAAGCAGGGTTGTCAAATGGCCAGCTGATTCCTGGCCCCTGGTGGTACATACCCTGGATAATTTAATCCCCTTGAGTATGGGTGGGGATGTGGATATACTGGGATTTATTTTCCATGATTAGGACACTGAGCAGTTGACTCTGAGTTCATCAAAAGAGGAATTGTTCCTAGTGGCCCTGAACTACTTCTTCACCTGTGGCCTTAAAAGAGAGATAAGCAGGTGTACCCCTACAGGGCACCAGGAAGAAAGCAAATGGCCAAGTTGCAAATGAAGATAAGGGTGACTTCTAGGCACTGGGCTTCCCTTTCTGCCACTGACAGATGAACAGGACCTTCCTTCCACAACCATATGAAAACAAATACCCAGAACTTCCAGATGAACATGCAGCCCAGGCAACAATTGGATTTAATCTTGCTATCTCATGCAAGCCATGAGATCATGAACATGTTTTCTGAAGCTCCTGGTGGAGTAGTATGTTACAAAGCATCAGAAAATAATGCAAACATCCATTAGGTCATATTTGGATGGGACTATAGGAATATTCCAGAAATGATAAAAATGTCTTGAAATGATACACTATTTTGTGAATGATTCAAAGCCCTCTAAAGGGGAACATCAGCCATTACATTGGGGAATGGAATTAAAACTTAGAAGATCCCCCAAATTGTATAGACCACAGTTATCCATATCTTATCCAATAGTCTCTGTTACACACGCACACCACAATTACACCCTCTCAGTGGGTATAAGATTTGATGTTTTTCCATTTGAGGGTATGTTACTGATGAAGTTCTAGAACCTAGGTGAGTTTGGGTGGGCTGAGGTCCGGAGCAGATGTCCAAGAAAGAATTCTTGAGACATCTTTGGTGCAAAATGGTGGTTTATTAAAGCACGGGGACAGGACCCGTGGGCAGGAAGAGGGGCTGCCCTGGGTTGTGAGAGATGGCAGGTCATGTACCTTGCAGTTGGGGGAAGGTGAGGGGAAGGGAGGTTTCAACGGAGCTTTCATATGCTAAAGAGGGCCTACAAGGTGCTGGGATACCAGAGGCCTTGCGGCTTGATCAATGTTATCTTTTGGCCACCATTAACATCAAGATAGTTGGGAGGTTCCTGGTGGGATGTCACAAATCCTGCTGTCAAGCATCTTTGTTAGTGAGATTTAGGTTCATAAGAGGTTTAACTATATTTACATTTCCTTCTACCTCAACCTCCTTCAGTTTTGTTTATGAAAGGGAGGGTGACATTAGGATTTGAGAACTGAGTTATTTGCCTCTGGAAATTGTGCTATTGATAAGGTAACTTCTTTGTTTGTAGATCTCTAGGACATTTGTAAACCAAGGGAGACTCCTGTCTTGCAGGATTGTGATTTCTGCAAGTTAGCAGTCAGGGGTGCCTGAGGAATGTCACACACAATACTGAGGGGAGCGGGTGGAGAGGGGGTGCAAGGTGCCAGCTTTTGCATTGTCTTCAGCCAGCCTCCTGCTCCCTCATCATTACCGCGATGTTCAAGACATTTTTATATGGCACTCTCGTGTAAAAGAAAATGTAAAAATATTCACCACAGTCAGCAATATGGCATGACTCCAATGTATGCATCCAATCTCCTGGTCTCGACTGGGAGCCTCACCTCCAAAACATTCCCTATGTCTTTTGTCCATTTGCCTTTGTATCTGAACCACATGGTATTTATTAGTAATTGCCAGAAACACACTTCTGCAAAACAAAAATTATTTTTAATATGTAAAGGCTCAGTTGGCTTTGGCACTGAAAAGAACAATTTCCTATCAGAAAACAAAATGCAACCGCCCTGCGGTTTTATGCAGTGTCTTTACTAAAAAAAAGTCTGCACCCAGCCCTGGCATTGAGTAAAAGATAAATGTCAAAAAAGAACACCTGATGTAATAACTTTTGGTTTTCTTTAGAATAATCAAACATCATTTCACAAAGTCGTATCTGTAGCTGCTTTCCCTGGTGTGCTCTGCTGTTACAAGCCTGTTTTCTTTCCCGCAGGGGTCTCTCCAGACCACTGACATCAGACAGATCACTGCACAGTACAGGACCAGGAGAGCAGGCTCAGAGCCATCTGTCACCGAACCTCTTCTCACAGGCTGCACGGGTGAGTTTATTGCATATGAAATACACCTCAGCCATGGGGAAAAGATTCTGTGACCACATTTCTATCCAAAAGAAAATCCAAAACACAAAGTTACCAATAAAGAGAACATAAAATCTAATAAAATCTAATAGTGTTTTATTTCTCTGTATATCTGCAAAAGAAAATTGTTAGGTATAGAACCAATGCATATGTGATTAATACCTTTGTCATATAATGTCACTCCATCATAGTGGTGAAAATCCTCCTCCTTCCATAGCTTCTCTTTTCTTTTTCTTGCTTTTGGACCCAGCCAAGAGCATTGAAACCACAAGGGATGGGATGAATACTCAGCCCACGTCCTGAGTACCCCGGTGAAGCTGAGCCCCATCCCCTCTGACCTCCATATGAGACAAATAAGGTATAAACCTGTATCGTGTCAATTGTCTGAGATTGAAGATCATCTGTTTTTGCACTGACCCTACTCGTGAAGAGCTTGGTCTTCCCCATGCTTCTGAGATAGACCTCTGGGAACCAGACACATAAAATGATCAGGCATACCCCTGAGACTAATTTAACATTGGATGTTAACCATACTAGAATGACAATTGCAAACTTAAAAAAACCTGACGGACCATGAGGTGTTGTCCAGATTCATCTCTGTGCAACTCCAAAATGTGATCAAATCAGTATTAGAAACTAGGTTTTGAGTAGCCAGGTGTCAAGGAATAACATTATACTTTAGGTCATAGGAACTAAATTTCATTTGTAGTCAGGATTTTGATAGCTGTAATGGGCAGAATTATGCCCCCCCAAACCCTATGTTGAAGTCTTCACCCCTAGGACCTCAGAATGGGGCCATATTTAAAGATGGGGTCTTTAAAGAGGGGATATATGTAAAACGAGCTCATGATGGTGGACCCTGGTCCCATAGGACTGGGGTCCTTAGAAGAAAAGAGGATGAGGACACAGGCACAGAGGGATGACCACATGAGGACAAGGGTCTACACACCGAGGAAAGAAGCCTCAGGAAAAACTAGTCCAGGGCCCACTTGCATCTCCAACTCCTAGCCTCCAGGAGCAAGGGGAATGGATGTCTGCTGTTTAAGCCAGTTGGAATGTGGTCACTGTTAGGACCACCCCAGCCAACTAATAAACAGCCCCATAGCTTCTCCTGGAAATCCATGTGAAACCCTGCTAACAGCTACCACCTGTAGATGGCCACAGTCTTGAGAAACTGTGTAATGTCCATAGTCTTCCCTGAGGATTGGTGTACATCTTCATTATGCCCTGAAGACACTTCCCATTGGACCCCCGGGCAACACGGCTACCTCCTCAACATCCCAGATGTTTAGGGTAGTAGGTTTTGAGGAAGAATATCATAACATTTTAGCTCATACAGGATAAATTCCATTTGTACTGAGGATGTTTGACATCCTGTGTCATCCTGTGTCATGGCAGGTGCGTTGAAACATAGAGACACATAATAGATCTACATACATACACACGTATGTATGCATGCACACAGGCATGTCCTTTCTTGGGCTCACCCCTTACTTTTCCTACCTTGTCTTTCCTTATGTGGGATGACTTTTTTTTCCATGTGTTAAATTGTATTAATACATTAGAGTCTCACCTAGAGCAAATACCGATCATCCTAGAAAATGCCCGTTTGTTTTTTTGTTGTTGTTGTTTTGTTTTTTCCTGGTGCATTTAGTTGGGCTTTTTCTCACAGAAGCTGAGATCTGACATTCCTTCTGCGTACTTGTCAGGAAGATAAGAAGAATATTGAAAACCAAGCTGTGTCTGCCAAGGAGCTGGCTGAGTGCACATGGGACAGTTAATCGAGCATCTTGAAAGCCCATAGATCATGTGTCTGGGTCCACCTTCCTAGTGGAGACCATGCCCGGTGAAAGTCAGTGAGAACAGCTCACAGCCCCCAGAGAAATCATGTGTTCAATGCCATGTAAATTGTGGTGAGCTATGAAAGCTTCCTATGATTAGCACAACCACGGAATGAAGAACACGGGAGACAAAATTTATTACAAAAGAAAGAAATTCAGTACCAATGCTGTGCTTGTAGAAATCTCTATAATCCAGCAAAGCACAGATTTCCAGAGGCAGATCATGACAGCCCCCTAACATCTCCAAAGAACTGATACAGCTTTGGACAGTTGAATTGTATGATAATTTTACACTCTTGTGTGTCAGCACTCTGGTAATATTTTCCAAGCCTCCTTTTTATTATTCTTAAAATGGCTTTTTCTTTGAAATCATAATATTATACCATGTTAGGCCAGAAATGAAAATAAGGAAACATTTTGCAAGTAACATGCCTATTTTGCCCAAGTCTTTAGGAGGTAGTTCTGCTATTAAGTGTGGCAGATAGAGACAGAATGTTTGTTTCCAAACCCAGTATCATGTCTGGACACGTTTCAAGTCAACGAGACTCATTTCCTTGGCGTTATTCCCACTGTCCTATAACCCATATTATGTCACTGTGAGTGCATTATAATGTCATGCATCCATTTTATTTTAACATGTATTTTTAAGGACCAGTACAAGGTATTAGAGCTTTCTTTTGTTTTTTTTTTTTAAAGACAACCAGGTCAACATCCCATTGTTTTTTTGGTCCTGTTTGTCAAACATCATGGGTTATATGCTTCCTATAAAAGCATAACATGTCGATTGTTTGCTTATGTACAAAAATGCACACACATTTGTATCAGTACATGTATGTCTGGCAACTACTGCACATTTTATCAAAGCTTAGCAAAACATGTCTCCTTTCTCTAGCCAAATTAATACATTTTCCAATGGTCCATCTCCCATTGCTTGGCAGAAAACCCCACACATCTGTCATCTTTAACTTGATAACTCAAGTGTCCTAGTGTCTTTCAGGCGAACCCTGTCTCTTTGGGGTGAGATGATAAGCTTTCCTAGAGTTTGCCAAGTGTCCTCTCTGTGAAGCCACATGACAGGTAATCGACTCTGCTGACCTGTGATAGGGTAAGGGGGAGGCCTCAAATTTTAAGTAGTGGTTGGGATGCCATATAGCCTTGCTGTTTTGTCGTCCTTCCTGCTGACACGCCTAGGCTTGCAGAACGGGCTCCCTGTTCCCTCCACCGGGATGAGCATGGACACATCCCATTGCTTCATCTGGACCCTCTTTCTACTTTGCTCTTCTGTCCTTAAGCCGCTTGTAAGACTTACACTCTTTGTGGGAAGGCGGTTTGTCTCTGTCAGCCCTCTCCAGAGCCATCACTATGCAGGAGACGAAGGAAAAGAAATGAGATTATTGAGAAGGAATTTATACATTGCAGACTATTTGTATCCCCAGATTAACTAAAGCATGTCAATTAGAGTGTGTTCTTCTCCTTTAGAAGAATACGTAATATATTTGGGAATTGGTGTTCTAAGCTCTAAAACATTTTTCAGAGAAATTCAATAGCTAATGCAATGGTGATTTATCTTATGTAAAAGGCACAATGAAAGTCCAAAATATCAATAATTTTGTTAAGTACGAGGGAAATATGTTTGGGGAATTCCCGAGACATTAGGAGAGACAATCTCATCTTGTACTGTACATACATTTCCTCCCCACGAACCAAATGGGAAGTGAAGAATCATCCATCACGGATAATCATTTCTAAGAACTTGTTTGATCCGTGTTCATGTAATGTTGCCAGGAATTACCAGGGTATTTTAAAACTTTAGGGATCTTAAAACACATTAGGCTGGTTTTATTTTACTGGTTTATTGTCTCCTTTGGGTTCATTTTCCTGTGAATCACCACAACTCAACAGCAACTGGCTTAATACTATCAGACAGATGTAATCTTCATTGCTTGGGAAAGGAAGAGCTGATTTCTCAGGCAGTGTGCGAAGATTTAAATATTTAGTAAAGACGGCACTCCACACAGAGTTATCCAGGTTTCACTGCGCTTTGGCACACAATAAAATAGGAACAAATTCCTGCTAAATTCCTCATTAGTGATATGGAAATGATCAAGAAAATAAGAGACAGCAGGAAAGTGGATGTGTTGTAGCTACACACAGCTACAGCGGTGGGTCTTAACTACTGAACATGTAGACACCCCCCCCCAAAAAAAAAGCTTCAGAAGTCTCTCTAACCCATAGTACCAATTGTTTTAAATGTTGAACACAAACAAAACCAAGTGACATCAATAACGGTTTATACAAATCCCGCTACATAGAGCCAACTAATATTGGACACGGAAACCAAGAAAACCCAATGCGGAGAGGATAGTGTCTTGAACAAACAATGTTGGAGAGTCTGGAGAAACATACAGGGAGCAAGGAAATTGGACCCTTCCCTCACACCATTCACAAAAAACAAACTTGAAGTGGACAGCCTTAAACACAACACCTGATACCATGAGACTCCTAGAAGAAAACGTTGGGAAGCTTACTGATACAAGTCTTGGCAGTGATTTTTTTTTAACATTTTATTTATTTATTTGAGAGAGAGAGAGAGCATGAAAGGGGAGTGGGGAGGAGTCAGAAGGAGAAGCAGACTCCCTGCTGAGCAGGGAGCCCGATGTGGGACATGATCCCAGGACCCCAGGATCATGACCCGAGCTAAAGGCAGTTGCTTAACGAACAGAGTCACCCAGGCACGCCTTGACAGTGATGTTTTGAACACAACTACAAAAGCACAAACAACAAAAACAAAAATCAACAAGTAGGATGACATCAAACTCAAACGCTTCCATATAGCAAAGAAACAGTTAACAAAATGAGAAGTCAACCTACACAATGGAAGAAAAATTTGCAAGTTATTTCAGATAAAGAGTTAATATACAAATATATATAAAGAACTGTATGAACTCAAAACAATAAACCAAGAAAGTGATTGAACTCAATAGACATTTCTCCAAAGAAGAAGACATACCCATGGCCAATAGACATGAAAAGATGCTCAACATCACTTATCATCAAGGAAATGCAAAGCAGAACCATAGTAGAATATCACTTCACACCTCATAAAATAGCTACCACCAATAAGACAAGAGACAACAGGTGTTGGGAAGTATGTGTTGCAAAGAAAACTATGTTGTTGGCGGGAATGTAAATTGGTACAACCACTAGGGAAAACAATATGGAGGTTCCTCAAAACATTAAATATAGACCTACTGTATCATTCAGCAATTCCACTTCTGGGTATATATCCACAGGAAAGGAAAACAGGATTTGATGAGATATCTGCAGTCCATGTTTATTACAGCATTATTCATAATAGCCAAGACATGGACACAACCGAAATGCCCATCAACAGCTGGATGAAAAAGATGTAGTACATATACACTATGAAATATTATTCAGACCTAAGAGACAAGGATGTCACTCCATTTGTGAAAACATGCATGGAATTTGAGTACATTATGCTATGGGAGATAAGTGAGAGAAAGATAATTAGTGTAGGATATCATTTGTACATGGAATCTAAAAAAAAATGGAATGATAGTTACCAGGAGGGGACAGGGGATAAGAGTGAGAATACAAACCTATAATGAATGTTAAATAAGCTACAGAGATCTAATGCACAGTATACTGAATGTAGATAATAGTATTGTACTGTAAGTATGTAGTGTGAAAAAACATCACTACATCAGCCATCATAGTACAATATAGAAGTGTATCAATGTGAAGGCCATACACCTTAAACTGACATGATGTTACATATCTAATTTATTTAATATTTTTAAAAAATTATATTGCATTATGTAACTTCATAAAATTAAATTTAGTGAATACAATAAATTGTAAAAAATTCAATGGGGCACCTGGGTGGCTCAGTGGGTTAAAGCTCTGCCTTCAGCTCAGGTCATGATCCCAGGGTCCCGGGATTGAGCCCCGTGTTGAGCTCTCTGCTCATCAGGGAGCCTGCTTCCCCCTACCCCTCTCTGCCTATCTGTGATCTCTCCATCAAATAAATAAATAAAATCTTTTTAAAAAAATTTAAAAAAAATCAAGATATTGGTTACTTATATTGAGGTGGGCAGATAGGTAAAAGAAATAGCATGTAGACTGATGTAAGTTACCAGTTTATATTCTTATTCTTCTCTTGGCTTGCAAGCCTATAGGTAATCATTATATTTTTAAAAATGGTTGGATGGATGGATGGATGGATGGATGGATAGTTGGTGTGGACAGATGGATAGATAGTTGGATGGATGGATGGATGGGTGGATGGGTAGTTGGATGGACAGATGGATGGATGGATGGATGGATAGTTGGAGTGGATGGATGGACAGATAGTTGGATGGATGGATGGATGGATGGATGGATATGGAGTGGACAGATGGATAATAGATAGTTGGATAGGTAGATGGATGGATGGATGGATGGATGGACGGATGGATGGATAGATGCATAAATGGATGAATAGGTAGGTGTATGGATAGACAGCTGGATAGACAGACAGGTGGATAGATGTATTAAAGAAAAAAAAAAAAAAAGACCAGTGATGCCAGTGAACTATGATTATCTCCTATCTTTGCAGCTGAGTTACTGAAAAACAAAGAAAACATCAGGGTAGAATTTGTGTGCTGAAGCATGTTTCATTCTAACCCGTATGTTCAGACATCTAATACAAGTAAGGACTGCAACATATGTGCCCTTGGTGAAATGACTTCCTATGCTACTACTTCATTTTGCTGAGTGCTGCTGGCTGGAGTATTATATGGAACGCAGGGATCATCCTTTGCCCCGGCCATTCCCTGAAGCCCCAGTTGGTTAAAGGATTTTAAATAGCTAATTCCCATCAACAACTTCATGTCATTGATTTTTTTCAGATGGCCTCTGAATGTAATCTTCTTAATCTGCCACAATGAGCAATCAAATTTAAACTCTGAATACCATGGTTCTACAAAAAGAAATGGGGTTTTCTTTCTGAAAAGAAAGAGCAAAGAAGGAAGTTGAGGGAAGCACAAGGGTCAAGTTTCTGTTCATCTCCTGTCGTGCCCAGAATATCTGAATAGGCTTATCTTAGGGCTGGGGGCTCTCTGCATGGGAATGAACTAGAGTGGATGAATTCTTGGTGACAACACGCGGGCAACTGTATTTGACCATTGGGTGCCTTTATCCTCAGACAGTTGCTCAAAAGGAGCACTGTAATAGGGAGTCCATGTTCTGTGTCTCCTCTGAAGGAACCAGAATATGCACCTAGTGTTCCCCTCTTCATATCTCTTATAACTTCTCCACCTCCTCCCAATGGAGGAACATGGGCTTATTGTAACTGTTCTATCTTCACCGAGACTGTGATATTTCAACTCTGGGTTTGGAGGTCATTAATTTTTTTTTTTTTTAGTCATTTATATGATCAAGAAAATTGAGGTCTGATGGCAGGCAGGATTGTAATCCAATTCCCAGGGACCTACCTCTTTGTAGATTTCCCTCTTCTTGAGTGAGGGGACATTCTGCTGACTTGCTAAACTACCACTCTCATCATCAGATTATCTTACAAGGCATGGTTGACTTTAAAAGAAAGAGAAGTATTATCCTCCTTGGGCCTGACCTAATCAAGCTAGACCTTCAAAACGACATCTTTCAAAGCCTGCAAGGAATTCTACAAGAGGGAGATTCCCCACTGCTGCCTTTGAAGATGAACAGGACCATGCGAAAAGTAATGCAGAAAGCTGCTCCGAGGTGAGCACAGCCCCATGATGAAAGCCAGCAAGGAAATGGATTTGAGTCCTATGACCACAAGGAAGTAGATCTTCCCACAACCATGCCGGCTTGGAGAAGGACTCTTGAGTTCAGCAAAAGCACAGATCAATGCCTGACTTTCAGTCTTATGAGCTCCAAGTGGAAGACATTCATGCTGTGTCAGATTGGATCTAACAGGATAAACCCTACTGATAGTAAGGGGGGGGGGAATCATCTTTGTGACAGTCTTTCTGGTCACTACAAGATCAGTTTTTATTTTTTCCAAATAGCAGTTTCCACATCAAAATATGACTACCCATTATTTTCCAAAACCAAGATAATCTCCCCTGCCCTCTGGTGGAATTCCTCATTCACAAATGACACATGTCTCCTTTTTCAGATCCCAAATACTCTGTAACCACAAACTGATTGTATAAAAAATTTTTATAACTGGCTTACTGAACATTAGAAATTTGGAAACTTGATCCCATTGACAAGATTTTTAAACTTGAACTGTGCCAGAGATATATAACAAAGATATTTTGCTATAGAGAAATATAAAAACGTAAGTTTTCTATTTCTGTAAGACTGTTTCACTTGCAACATCACATATATTGATATTATCTTTTAAAGGTTAATGATTTATGTGTTTTTATCAGACACTTAGCACATATGTATACTAGGGTATTGATATTTCTAAGATGATTCTTACAAATTAAATTATTTTATTGTCATAATTAAATCCATAAGGGAGGAAGGGTAAGGCAAAAATGACCCATTTGTGAATATTCACCACATTCCTGATGATTTATATGAATACACATCTTTAAAATTACATATGCATGCATTTCAAGGAGGATATGTTACAGAGGACACACATTAGACTTTAGATCGCAATTTTGCCAATTTGAGAAAAAACAACCCATTTCTGTCAGTGATGACAGATCCATTCAACTCACATTTATGTGCTCAAGAAATGTCCAAACGAGGCAATTATTGCAAACTGAAATTTTGAGGACTTCTAATTTTGTATTTTAGAATTGTCAAAGACGTGTAACGAGAAGGTCAGTATATGTTCTTTTTAAAATGCTGCTAATAACTAGCTATATTGATGAAGAGCCATAGTTCTTATTGTTGTGATTCAAAGATTTATTAATTTCTAAGAGATGTTGCTTAAAAATGTTGACCAGAATGCTGGGGAAGAACTAGAGATTTGGTGGAAAACTTGCTCTATTTTTGGGCTCCCTTAGGAATATTTCTTGGCTCTCCCTGGAGGAAGCATGCAAATAAATTCCATTGCTCACTCTCTCTCACATTGCTGACATTCCAGGAAACACAAAAGAAATGAAAGCCAGAACTGCTTCTCACTTACAATGAAAGAGAAACAAATTGTCCCATGGCCCAGTTCCAAGGGGAAAAATGGTGCAACTCAAATTTGGTGCCCATCCTGGGGTCAACAAACTGGCCAGCTACTGCAATAGCCACATGGGTGTGGGAAGCAGGGGTCCAACCAGGCAGGTTGGATGACATGTCAGTAGATGTCCCCCACAGGTGGCATATACCAAGAGTGTAGACCATTAAACATGAAGTGTACAGAATTTTCCAGATAGACTCTTTGGAGAAGATCTGATTCAAAATGGGTTCCCAAGGAGGGGGAGAAGGAAGCATTTTGCTATTCTAAAAACAAATGTGGGATTCACCAAGGTGACATTCAGAGAGTTCAGATGGAACAGAATACTATTTAGGAGTCACACCAGTGGTGATTTCCTCTTCTACCCCTCCAGACATGTGTCCCAATGTAAGTTACCCTTCTCCTGTCTGTCCTACAAATCATGCACATTCCCTGAACTGAAGAAAAGATAATTCACAGAATGCAAGATATAATGAAGGGAAATCATGGCCATGGAGTGTCAGACATCTGGAATAGCCCAGTGAGTTGGATGAGCATAGGTCGAAAATGAATTCCTCCACTCTTCACAGGTGATGTAGAGATTCCAACACTGGAGGAAGAGAAGTGAATTAGAAGCCCCATCAGGAAAGCTGAGATACTGCTCTTCCTGGTCAGGAGTCTTGCTTTAGGGTCTCCAAACCAGATCAGTTCTTTGTACTCCTGTATCCAGATACAGTTCATGGGAAATTCCAAAATCCTAGAGTTTCAGTTGCCCCATTCATTACAGAATAATAGCAATGACCATGTCTACGCAGAGGGATTTATGGCATCTTAGAAAGTTCTGTGACAATGGTCCCACTCAAAGGGAACACGTGGAACATGGCAGAGGATGAATTTAACCCAATGGGACCAAAAAAGATGTATGACACTGTCAACCACTCCCACCCCTGAAGACCTGATGAGAATTAGCTTGTCTCAAAGGATGCCTTCTTTTAGAAAGGGAACTCCAAAAACCAGGTGTTTCTTCACCTTCTACCCAGTGCATTCCCTCCAATAAGCAGGTAAAACCACAGAAACGGTGCTTAGTGCAAGGAACTGAATTTACAAAAATAAATTTCCAGCCCTTTCATGAAGTGGGGGCTACAAACAGAACTTTGGTCATTATGGAATGGTAAGTATATCGTTTTGCACGTGTTTGGAGCTTGAGGCTCATACTCAATGACATCAGCATTCTCTTTAAATGTGTCCTCCCATGAATCATGCTTTGGTTATTTTACAGTCAAATGTTGCTGAAACCCCCCTCATTCCTTCTATACATTAACATGCTCCCGGGGACTGCTGTTGGTCTTGAATTGTATTACAAAATATGTTAAATGGTCATTTTCAGATTGCTGACTTGTAGGAAAACTAGTAATAGATCGACAGGGGAGAAATCTTTATAAATATCAGCATGTAAATGACTGACAAAATTAATGCTCAAGATGATGTCCGAGTCTACCCTTGGAATTTCCTTAGAAAGCAGTGCTCAGAGCTTCTCCTCTGCTGAAAGTCTCCAATACTCTGCCAGTAATTACATATCGATTTCACCTGTCAATGGCCATTGTGCCACGAGTCTTTTCCCATGAAATGACAAATGTATCCGGTCAGAATTCATCCCGAAGCCAAATCCAAAGGAAAACATCTTATTTATATAATGTCTGTGGGGAAGGAAAATTAATCCAATTAGAAATTGAAAGGTGGAGATAACGTTGGAACAGGAATCACATCGATACAAGGATCTAATGTAATTATTTCACACACTTGTCTTAATAGGAGAATTTATGTCCTCTTTCTGAAGGAAAGTAAAGACCAGCATTTTAAGGGGGAATGGGAAGGCTCACTCCCACCATCTTTAATATGGGAAGGGGTTAATGGAACTGCAGGACAGAGCACGCTCATGTGTATTTGCAAGAGAAAAATACAGATAGTACTACGTGTACATTACAGTCATTCTTACTTGAATTCTCCCACACTGTGTCTTGTATTCCTTGCACTTCCTTTTTTTTTTTGCAAAAATAAGTAAATAACATTCAAAAATATTATCAACCATGACCTGTTTAATTTTCTTCACCATCATGAGATGACCCTCTTTACTGTATTCTTATATTCCATTCACTTAATCATCTGTTTATCAAATATATATTAACAGTCTATAATGGTTTTGGAATGGGATGGAGTATGGAATAAGAATGGTCCTAGACTCTTAATCTCACAAAACAAACTGAGGGTTGCAGGGAGGAGGGGGGTTGAGAGAAGGGGGTGGGGTTATGGACATTGGGGAGGGCATGTGCTATGATGAGTGCTGTGAAGTGTGTAAACCTGGTGATTCACAGACCTGTACCCCTGGGGATAAAAATACATTATATGTTTATAAATTTTTTTTTTTTTATAAAATGGTTCTGGTGCTATTTTATCTTATTTTAAAGATTTTATTTATTTATTTGACAGACAGAGATCACAAGTAGGCAGAGAGGCAGAAAGAGAGAGAGGGGGAAGCAGGCCTCCCTGCGGAGCAGAAAGCCAAGATGTGGGGCTCGATCCCGGGACCCTGGGATTATGACCCAAGCGGAAGGCAGACGCTTCAACCCACTGAGCCACCCAGGCACCCCTGTTTATAAAAAATTAAAAAAAAAAATTAAAAATCAACCCCCCCAAAAACTCATAGAACTAATAAACAATTGTAGCACATTTTCAGAATACAAGATTAATATACAAAAAACATTGGTTTCCTACATATCAGCAATAAAATACTGGAATTTAAAATTGGAAAAAAAAAAAAAAAGAATGGTCCTAGATACAAGGAAAACACTCATAGAAACATGTGACCCCTGTCCTCAGATATTTCAAATTCTAGTAGTTCAATAACTACTAGAGTAGTTATTAAGCCCATAAGAGATGCAGGCCACCCACATTCCATACAAGCTCCAAGAGGACTGGGTGTAGAATGCAATGAATATAGGGTCCATGATGGTTAAGACCTTCAGGAGGAGACAGAGATGTTAAAAGAGATGATGTTTGCACTGAAACTTTTTTCGTTCTTTGTATTTTTGTTCAAATCTAGTGAAATTATTCAAGGAAGGAGCAAGTAGATATGAGTAAATGCATTAATACCACATAGTATATTAATTCTTCCCTCTCCATCTTCCAAATTCATGGTATGTGCCACTCTGTTTTTGCTACCAGAATGATCTTCCCCAAAGTTATGTGGAAATCCAGGTCACAATGCTTTTAACATTCAGCATGGGCCATCATAAGAAAAAAACACAGAGGGGTTGGCTTATCAGACAGACATTTATAGTCTCACAGTTCCCTTAGATCATGGATCAAGGAAGCCAGCATGGTCTATACTGCAGAGAGCTCTCATTGAAACTTAAGCATGTCCAGTTTGCTCTCTCATTCTGATGTCTCTTCTTACAAGGACATTAATCCAATTATGGAGGCTCTGCCCTCATGACCTCATCTAACCCTAATGAGATTCCAAAGGCCCTTCTCCAAATACCATCACAGCTTCAACATATGAATTTTGCAGGGATATACTTTAATCTATAGCAATGCTGAAGGCACTTCACCCTGAATCTATGAAACTGTTCACAAACGAAAAATGAGCCAACCTTGGATCACTATAGTTATTTTTGGAGAAAAAAAAAGATAACTTTTAATAAAAAAAATATTAGGTTGATAAAATGAACATAATGATTGAAGACATGGAAAAAATATCTAGGCTATATATTTACAGGCAAGGATATATTAGGTCAGTCTGAAAATACATTTAAAATTTAATTTGACCTATGAAGATATTAACAAAGTTATTTACCATGATTAAGTGAGATTTAGTCCCAGGATGCAAAGGTAGTTCAATATTTGCAAATCAATCAATGTGATACACCACATCAGTAAGAGAAAAGATAAAAATCCTGTGATCATTTCGATAGATACAGAAAAAGCATTTGACACAGTACAACATCTATTCATGATAGAAACCCTCCACAAAGTAAGTTTAGAGACTATATACCTCAATGTAATGAAGACCATCTATGAAAAACCCACAGCTAACATCATCAATGGGGAAAAACTGAGAGCTTTTTGTTTACGGTAAGGGACAAGACAACAATGTCCACTCTTACCACTTTTATTCAACATAGTACTGGAATTCCCAGCCACAGCAATCATACAACAAAGGAAATTAAAGGCATCTGAATTGGTAAGGAAGCTGTAAAACTCTCACTTATTGCAGATGACATTTATTATATGGAGAAAATCCTAAAGAATCCACCAAAAAAATCACTGGAACTGAAAAATTCAGTAAGGTTGCAGGATACAAAATCAATATGCAGAAACCCATTGCATTTTTATACACTGATAATGAAGAAGCAGAAAGAGAAATCAAGAAGACAATCTCATTTGAAATTGAACCAAAAAGAATAAAATACTTAGGAATAAAGAGATGTAAGCCCTGTACTCTGAAAACCATAAAACACTGGTGAAAGACATTAAAGATGACAGAAACAAATGGAAAGATACTACCTTCTCATAGATCAGAAGAACAAATATTGCTAGAATGCCCATAAACTCAAAGCAACCTACAGATTTAGTGCAATTCCTGTCAATATAACAACAGTACTTTTCACAGAAGTAGAACAAACAATCCTAAAATTTGTATAAAACCACACACACACACACACACACACTACACAAATAACAACAGCAATCTTAAAAAAAAAAAAAAAAAAAGCGAAGCTGAAGTCATCCCAAAACCAGACTTCAGGTTATATTACAAAGCTGTATAGATCAATACAGTATGGTACTGGCACAAAACCTGACACATACATCAACAGAACAGAACAGAAAACCCAGAAATGAACTCACAGTAGTATGGTCAATTAATCTTTGACAAAGCAAGGAAGCATATCTAATGGGAAAAAAAAAAAAAGAGTCTCTTCAACACATGGTGTTCGGAAAACTGGACAGCCCCATGCAGAAAAATGAACTGAACCACTTTCTTGGACCACTTTCTTACACCACACACAATAATTCAAAATTGATTAAATACCTAAATAGGGGACCTGAAACTATAAAAACATCCTAAAAGAGAGCACAGGCAGTCATTTCTCTGACATCAACCATAACAATGTTTTTGTAGGTGTCTCCAGAGGCAAGAGAAAACAAAACAAACAAACAAAAAAATACACACACACACACAAAAAACACACAAGTAAACTCTTAGGACCTCATCAAAATAAAAAGCTTCTGCCTGGGAAGGGGAACATTCTACAAACTAAAAGACAGTCTACAGATTGGGAGTAGATATGTGCAAATGACATATCCAATAAAGAGTTGGTATACAAAACATATAAAGAGTTCATACAACTCAACACATACAGAAACTAATCCAATTTAAAAAGAGCAGAAGACATGAACAGACATTTCTCCAAAGAAGACATCCAGATGGCCCACCGACACATGAAAAGATGCTCAAGATCACTCATGATTGGGGAAATTCAGATCAAAACTGCAATGAGATGTCACATCACACTTGTCAGAATGGCTAAAATCGAAAACACAAGAAACAACAAGTGTTGGAGAGGATGTGGAGAAAAGGGAACCCTCTTACACTGTTGGTGGGGATGCAAGATGGTGTAAGCACTCTGGAAAACAGTATGGAGGTTCCTCAAAAAGTCAAAAATAGAGCTACCCTACAACCCAGTAAGTGCACTACTGGGTTTTACCAAAAAACAAACAAACAAACAAAAAACCCAAAAAACAAAAACAAAACACAAAAACATAATTCAAAGAGATGCATGCACCCATATGTTTATACCTGCATTATTTACAATAGCCAAATTATGAATAAAGAAAGAAGGTATGGTATGTGTGTGTGTACATATACACACACACATATAGGTGTGTGTATATACACACACAATGAAATATTACTCAGCCACAAAGAAAAGAGTGAAATCTTGCCATTTGCAACAATGTGCGTAGATCTAGAGAGTTCAATGCTTAGTGAAATGAATCATTCAAAATCAAATACTGTATCATCTCACTCACGTGTGGAATCTAAAAACAACACAAGTGAACAAAGGAAAAGAAGAGATAAACAAAAAAACAAAACAAAACAAAACAAAACAAAAAAAAAACCAGACACTTGAGCACAGAGAACAAACTGGTGGTGACCACAGGGGATGTGGGTGTGGCATGGGTGAAACAGGCAAAAGGATTGAGAGTACCCTTTTCTGGACGAGTGCTGAGTGATGTATGGAAATGCAGAATCACTAGATTGCACACCTGAAACAAATACAACACCGTTCATTAATTATCCCAGAACCAAAATTTAAAAACATTAATTTGAAAGAGCTAACTTAGCTTATTTCTCCTCAAACCTGAAGCTCTGTCTATATAAAGCACTCCTGCATTGTGGGATCACGTGCTGCTATTTTTAGACAGCAAAAAGGCAGAGATTGGGATTCTGATGTCAAATTTTCACTGTGTCAGGAAGTGTCTTTTTTTTTTTTTCTGCATATGTCAGTCAGCGACACCAAGAAGAATCAGATTTCTGTGACTAACATACAGAAGAAAAGCCAGGTGTGTCCTTCTAGCTACATGATGGTTGCATTGGATTTTCTAGTGAGGCTTCCATAGAAACACATCTGCATAAAGGCAGAAGAGAGAAGTGGCCCTTCATATTTCCTGTCAAGGGGAGAATCACCCCATCGGTGTCTTTGAAAGATGTTCATTGGACGTCTTCAAGGGAGTCTGTGTTGACACTGGGCCAAGAACCCGGCTGAATGAGAAAACCCTGAGTGCTCCTTACTGTTTCACAGCATTTAGACCAGCTTCAGCAATTTTGAAAGACACGACCTGCAATTTTTGGCATAGAGCTGGTGAGATGCTGGGGCCGGTTCACACTGGCTTGAGAACTAATTATTACATTTTCAGGAATTTGGGGAGCTGTTTGATATCACTTAGGTGCTTTAAATCAGCAGTGAAAAGGATATTTGCATCAAATAACTTGGAATTGGCTATAACTCAGATTTTTTTTTTTTTTTTCCGTCCTGAGAGACACTTGCTAAATATTTACCAGCACACTGCTGCATGTAATTCAAATCTTTGGTCTATTACCTGGATGTTAAAAATCCAAGTCAACCACCTCATAATTATTTGTATACAACCAGTTTTCTTCTGTCTGCATGGAAGATAATTTCTTGCTAGCCCTGGTGCAGCAGATAGAATCAAAATGTTTAATTTGATCCAATACTGCAATTTGGGGGAATAAAAAGAGTATTTGCTTCCTATACAAACAAGATGGTTTTGATTCATAGCTCCCTGCTCCTCCCCACTAAAAGCAACTACAAGCCCTAGAAATAAAGCAAGGGACAACCAAATAATTCTGAAAGGTGAAAAGCAGGAGGCAAACTGCTTTAGGATCTCAGAATTATTATATGATGATATCAGGTAAGTCTAGTACCACCAGCAAAGGGGATTGCTGTGAAATCCTGCCAACAATATGTAGCTGGGGAGCACCCTCCTTCCCTGCCAGCACCAAGACTCCCATTCTCACCTAAAGACACCAAGAGTCAAATTCCCACCAAACTGGTGTGTTAATTTTAATGCAACTCCTATGAAAAACCCAGCAAGATTTTTTTGTAGATATGGACAAGCTTATTCTAAAATGTAGAACACAAGACAGCTGTTCTACAAAAGCTGAAACCATTTGAAAAAGAAGAGGAAAGGAAGATGGTCATGCTACCCTATATGAAATCCTGCCATAGTGTCATCGTAATTAAGACAGTATGACATTGCTGGAGGGATACACTATGCTCAGTGAAACACAATCATGAAACCAGAATCAGACCCTCACAACCCACACTTCAACTGATTTCTGTCAAAGCTGCAAAATAAATTGAATGGAGGAGACATAGTTTTTCAAGAAATAAAGTTGGAACAATTGCCCTTCTCTCTATACACACCCAACTAACAAAACAAAGAACCCAAACCCTCAACCACAAATCTTAAAAGTTAACTCAAAGTTGAACACTGGATTCAAATATAAACATGTTATCTTTAAAGAAAAACACAAGAAAACAATCTCATAAAAGTGAAAAACTTTTGCTACTTGGAAGCCTGTGTGAAGACAATGGAAAGATAAGCTACAGACTGGGAGAAAATACTCACAAACATCATATCCAATATAGGACTAGTATCTACAATAATAAAGAACAGTCAGGAGCCAAGAAAGACAAAAATCCATCACAAAAAGATGGAACACAGAGGAAATTGTAGGGCATTGAAATGATTCTATATGGTATAGTAGTGATGAATCCATGTCATTATACATAGTCAAAACCCATTAAGTGTACAGCACCAGCAGTAAGCCACAAGCATTAATTAATAACACTGTATCTTACAAACTGTGTACAGGGGAGATCAATGTGTGGGAAATTTATATTTTCTGCACAATTTATCTGTCAACCTAATGCTACTTTAAATAAAAAAAGTCCATTTTTTTTTTTTTTTTTTGTAAAGAACAAAAACATAGGGGCACCTGGGTGGCTCAGTGGGTTAAGCCTCTGCCTTCAGTTCAGGTCATGATCTCAGGGTCCTGGGATCAAGCCCCGAATCAGGCTCTCTGCTCAGTGGGGAGCCTGCTTCCCCCTCTCTCTCTGCCTGCCTTTCTGCCTACTTGTGATCTCTGTCTGTCAAATAAATAAGTAAAATCTTTAAAAAAAGAAGAAAAAAAAAAAGAAGGAACAAAAACATAAATCGACTATGCCGGCTACATTTTCCTCATTCCGCCATGGACTTGGGGAAAATTCCTCCATATCTGGCACATGGAACATACTGTCTTCCACCAAAGACAGCTCTGTTGACCCTTCTGGAGAGGACATCTGAGAACACCACGTAATGCTGCTGGTCACTCACTGAGCCCCAGTGAGCCTGAAATATTGCTTGGGTCAACACCCCCCCCGCCAACCTTCAACTCTGCACTCATCTATGGACATCCCATTTCTCCCCATCCTTCCCCCCTCCACACACAACTGGGGACACGGAAAAGAACATGACAGCTTTCCACAGGCTTATCTTTAGAGGGGAGACAATTTCCTCCCCTCTACACTCAGCAAACCAGTGTGAC
Organism: Pteronura brasiliensis; assembly: GCA_004024605.1. NCBI lineage: Eukaryota > Metazoa > Chordata > Mammalia > Carnivora > Mustelidae > Pteronura > Pteronura brasiliensis. The sequence goes on from PJEN01003553.1 coordinate 69,905, forward strand.
CAACATTAGCTCTGAAGGCATGCCCTCCATGATGGAGCTCTGTGATCAGTGATTTTCGGTGCCCCTCAAATTCTAAGACTGTAGCTCAACTTTGCATCTTTACTAAAAGACAGAGAGGGGGCTCCCTGATGCTGGCCAGAACCAAGCCCTTAAGAGTTCTGTGAAAAATCATCTGGCTGGGGTGACTCACTGGCTTTATGGCTGACACAGTGGCTCTTGTAATTTGAATCTTGACTTACCTCAAACCTATGTCTTAAAGGAAGAGGATTCCACTCCTATGAACACTACTCCAAATAAACCACTGGCATCAGGAGACACCCTGAGTTTAAAAAAAGGCTTTGAATGCATAGGAATGTTTGGAAGACATGAGGAATACGTGTTCATGGGGAAAAAAAAAATAAAGGCTTGTTGAAGACTCGATTTTGGGTAGCTAACCCAAGAAAAGTAAGGCATTCTCATTGTTTTCCATGTCAGGTAATAATCCTTTTTAAAAAAGTTATTTTGGAAATGAGGATTGACTATTCTAAATATGACTATCCTATTTATTTTTATATTGGGAGCCTGGTAAGGTAAAAGTTAAAATACAATGCTCACATTCAATTTTATTATTTATACTTATATACAAATTCAGAAATGGTTATATTGTGATATTTCTAAGTATAATGAATTAATGACTCTACCTCGAGCTAATGGTTGAAGCATCTTTTCTAGTCAGAATTTTTTTTTCCACATTTTTTAGGTCAAACTAAATATTTTGCTTTTAAAGATGAAGTTCACTCATTAATACTATCATTCTTTAACCATAAACAGCAGTTTGGATGGGAAACAACAGAGTCCAAAAGGTAGTAATAGAAATGTTAAAAAAAAAAAAAAAGTCATGTATATGTCATGTACATGTTTGATTTTCCTGGAGAAAGAGACAAGAGACTAATGTTAGGGATTTCTCTATCTACCATAACCCACAAAAAAAAAAAAATACATACAGTTAACCCTTGAACAACATTGGGGTCGGGGCACTGAACCCCTATGAGTTGAAACCTGCATATAACTTCCTGACTCCCCTAAAAACCTAAATAGTATCAGCCTCCTGTTGTCCAGAAGCTTTACTGATAACATAAATTACCGATTAACACATATTTTATGTATTAAATGCATTATATACTGTGTTCATACAATAGAGTAAGCTTCAGACAAGACAATGGTATTAAGAGCAACAAAAGGAAGAAAAAAGTCCATTTATAGGACTGCACTGTGTTTACTGAAACAAATCCATATGTAAGCGGATGGTCAGAATTCACACCCATGTTGTTCAAGTGTTGGGTGTGTAAGAGATGAATTGGATTAAATGCATTTTCCATCCCTTTACCTATGTCGTCTTTTAGAACACAAACTTAGAGCAGTCTGACAATAAAGAAAAGATCTGGAAAACAATCATGCATATTAATGTTGAACTATAACATTAGCTTTGGGATTTTTACAGATTCTGCCATAAATAGAGCCTTGATCAAACACATGCTTTAGCTCTAATTTTGTCTTTTTTCTTGGTTTCCTTTGGAGGAGTATGGGAATGGTTTCTTGAAACTATAACACATCCTTTGCCCCCAAATGTAAGTGAAATGTGAAAAGGTCATTCACAAAGGATCCTGGGGGCTCTTTTGGACTGAACAGTATCCCCCCCAAATTCACAGGTTGAAACTCTAATCCCTAGGACCTCAGAATGGAATTCTTTTTGGAGGTGGGGGTCTGTAAAGAGGGGATTATGGTAAAATGAGGTCACAAGGAATCTCCACACGGTTCTCCAAAGTGCCTGCACCAACTTGCATTCCCACCAACAGGGTAAGAGGGTTCCCCTTTCTCCACATCCTCTCCAACACATGTTGTTTCCTGTCTTGCTAATTTTGGCCATTCTAACTGGTGTAAGGTGGTATCTCAATGTGGTTTTAATGTGAATCTTCCTGATGGCTAGTGATGATGAACATTTTTTCATGTGTCTGATAGCCATTTGTATGTCTTCATTGGAGAAGTGTGTGTTCATATCTTCCGCCCATTTTTTGATATGATTGTCTGTTTTGTGTGTGTTGAGTTTGAGAAGTTCTTTATAGATCCTGGATATCAACCTTTGTCTGTACTGTCATTTGCAAATACCTTCTCCCATTCCATGGGTTACCTCTTTGTTTTCTTGACTGTTTCCTTTGCTGTGCAGAAGCTTTTGATCTTGATGAAGTCCCAAAAGTTCATTTTCTCTTTTGTTTCCTTTGCCTTTGGAGACATATCTTGAAAGAAGTTGCTGTAGCTGATATCGAAGAGGTTACTGCCTATGTTCTCCTCTAGGATTCTGATGGATTCCTGTCTCACGTTGAGGTCTTTTATCCATTTTGAGGTTATCTTTGTGTACAGTGTAAGAAAATGGTCGAGTTTCATTCTTCTATGTATAGCTGTCCAGTTTTCCCAGCACCATTTATTGAAGAGACTGTCTTTTGGAGAACAGTGTGGAGATTCCTCAAGAAATTAAAAATAGAGCTTCCCTATGACCTTGCAATTGCACTACTGGGTATTTACCTCAAAGATACAGATGTAGTGAAAAGAAGGGCCATCTGTCCCCCAATGTTTATAGCAGCAATGGCCACAGTCGCCAAACTGTGGAAAGAAACAAGATGACCTTCAATGGACAAATGGATAAAGAAGATGTGGTCCATATACACTATGGGGTATTATGCCTCCATCAAAAAGGATGAATCCCCAACTTTTGTATCAACATGGATGGGACTGGAAGAGATTATGCTGAGTGGAATAAGTCAGCAGAGAGAGTCAATTATATGGTTTCACTTATTTGTGCAGCATAACAAATAACATGGAGAACATGGGGAGATGGAGAGGAGAAAGGAGTTGAGGGAAATTGGAGGGGGAGATGAACCATGAGAGACTGTGGACTCTGAAAATAATTTGAGCGTTTTGAAGGGGCAGGGGGTGGGAGGTTGGGGGAACCAGGTGGTGGGTATTGGAGAGGACACAGATTGCATGGAGCACTGGGTGTGATACAAAAACAATAAATACTGTTACGCTGAAAAGAAATAAAAAAAATAATAAGTATAAAAAAAAATGAGTTCACAAGGGCTGGCCCTGATGCCATAGGACTGGAGTCCTTATAAGAGGGGATGAGGACACAGACAAGCACGGAGGGACAACCACGTGAGGACACAGGGAGAGCATGGTGTCCACATGCCAAGGGAGGGGCATAATCTGAATTATTTCAGAGGCGCACGTCGAACCACTCATTGTTTCCCCTGTAATGGAGAACCCATCTCACCTTATTTCCATACTGATTCTCTTTCAGCAAATATGAAAGCGTTCATGAAATCTTTTGAAGGTCTGCCTTCCCCTTTCTCGTCTTCACAGCACAGACTGTGGAGTGGAATCTGTTTGTTCCTTTTTGAAATGCTTCTCCATCTGCCCTGGACGTCTGCCATTCAAACAAGTTGCTTTGATCTTGCATTCCTTCCTCTGAGGGTAGCCAGTGGCTTTTTTTCATGTTTGCTCTTTTTGGGTTTTGTCTGCTCTTTAATTTTTTTTTTTAAGACAATGGCAGATTCACATGCAGCCTTAAGAATTAGTATAGAGATATCTCATGAATGCTTTACCCTGTTGTCCCCATCTTATTAAATTATATCATATCACGATGAGGATATTGTTGTTAATACAACCAAGATACAGATCATTTCCATCAAAGTTCCCTCATGACGCCCTTTTAGACAGAAAAATAACCAAAATCAGACAGTATGTAGTCTTTGGGCATTGACTTTATCCAGTCAATTTTTCTCTCAGGATTTATCCAACTGGATGCACTTATCAATCATTCATTCCTTTTTATTGCTGAGTACTGTTACATTATGGAAGTCCCTCCTTGTCCATGGGGGCTAGGTTGCCAACCCCCAGTGAATGCCTAAAATCATGGATAAGTAAGGAACATATGGGGTCCCTGGGTGGCTCAGTCATTTAATTGTCTGCTTTCAGCTCAGGTCATGATTGTGGAGTCCTGGGATCACATCCCACATGGGGCTCCCTGCTCAGCAGGGCATCTGCTTTTCCTTCTTTGTCTGTCCCTTTTCCCCCTTGTGCTCTCCCTCACTTGCTCACTCTCTCTCAAATAAAATAAAATAAATTAAAATAAAATAAACGTATGGAACTGATGCATTGTTTTCCCCTATACACACATACTTATGATGAGCTTTGCTTTGTAAATTAAGCACAGCAAGAGATGAATGCATAACTAAGAGGAAAATATACCAGTGGTAACAGTTTTATTCTCATCTTCACATTACTGAGCCTCCACACTATGTGTTGGATACAATATTTCCTAATATTAACATGGTAAACAAAATCAGAATACCCATCACAGTAGATGCATAATTATTGATTAAACCTTAATACTGTTCCTAAATGTAAAAGTAAGAAAATCAACCAAAGTATCAGGAATAGAAGGAAACACCCTAACTCAATAAATACACTTACGGAAATCCAGCCTCATAATGATACTGATAATGAAACATGAGGACCCCATTCTTCAAAATTAGAACAAAGGAAGTGTATCTGTTACTTTGATACACGTCCAGCACAGGAAAATAAAGTATACAAATTATAAGAAGAAAAGCATGAACATTTTCACAGATAAACTAATGCCTCAGTCATAAAAAGGGACAGAAACAGTTATCCATCAATAACTCACCAATTATTTGATATAAGACCAATGCAATCATAAAAAAATATAAATATTTTCCCTCCTTGTTGCAAATCATTTACAATAACAACAACATACAACGTATGTTGGGGTTAATCTGGGGAAAAAAAAAAAAAAAAAAAAAAACTTTGTGTGACTTTTTGCAACTTTTCCAGGAAATGACAAAATCGGATTTTAAAATGAGAGAAAAATTGCTTTGTTTTTTCCACTTTTGATAATTTCTGCTTGTTGTCTGTGGCTTTTCTTCATGCAATGGCTTTTTCAAGAATGACCATAAAATGATGGTCTCAGGTTACCGCAGCAATCGACAAGTGTGTGGTATTACAACACTCAGAGACAGAACTCCCATCATAGAAGAAGGAACTTTTGAACAATTCAGAGAATTCTTCCAGGAACCTATCAGAGAAAAATTCCCCTTCCAGGCTTATATATTTGACCTTTATAAAATCCAAAACCCACAAGAGCTTTCTCCCATCTGGACAGGTATTCACAGAATTCCTATTCAATGAAAGATATGCCTTTCCTGAGCCTTGACCTCTTATGCAGATTTTTGTGACCTCCATACAAACAAGGAAAACAATAGAAATAGAGACAGTGACCTTGGACAAGAGAGGGAAGAAGGTGACAGGTGGCTTGATGGTTTTTAACCTTGAGATCATTTCAGACTTCCAAGCTGAAAACACTAGATGCCATTGGACAAACCATCCAATGAGAAGTAGAGACCAGCATGCTCTATAGAAGCAGAAAATCAGGAAAAAACCCATCTCTCTTGTTCCATGTCTAGACAATGTTCATGGTGTAGGGCATGTAGTGATGAGGCAAACCATCCAATGAGAAGTAGGGACCAGCATGCACTATACAAGCAGAAAATCAAGAAAAAAAAATCTCTCTTTTTCCATGTCTAGACAATGTTCATGATGTAGGACACGTAGTGATGGGACAAACCATCCAATGAGAAGTAGGGACCAGCATGCTCTATAGTAACAGAAAATCAAGAAAAAAACGGTCTCTCTGTTCCATGTCTAGACAGTGTTCATGATGTAGGATATGTAGTGATGGGACAAACTGTCCAATGAGAGGTAGGGACCAGCATGCTCTATAGAAGCAGAAAATCAAGAAAAAAACCATCTCTCTCGTTCCATATGTGGACAGTGTTCATGATATAGGAAATGCAGTGATGGGGATGGCTCAGAGATGGTTTCTGAGTTCCTGATGATGGTCTCGGTCTGTATCTGGACACGGCTCTTACATTCTCATTTTTTAAAAAGTCCATAGCATGGTACACTGATTACTTGTGTTTTTAATCAGAATGGTTTCTTTCGATAAAATGTATTCTTTAACCAAATGAGAAAAATAATTTTTTTTTCCCCAATCATCTCCTAGGAAGTTGACCCATTCCAAAGCAAATGTTCTCAGTATTAAAGCAGATGCCTTCTGTTTTAGCGGGCACCAATGTTCAATCAAGTAATGTTAGTAGAATGGTAACCTCTCGGTCTTGAGCGATAATTGCACTTTTTGAATGAAATTCTGCATAAAGAAATCTGGCCATCGCTGAAACAAAACACCTAGCAATTCCAGAGGGCAAAGTGAAGCAAAACATCCTATTATTTTAGAATAGCATGTGTTTTAGCTGCTCATACAAAGACTGTCTCTCTGAAACAAACGGCCATGCTTCTTAAACACGGTCATCACACAGGAATAATTTGGGACCCGTTTTGTAGGATTTCTCTTTCTGTAAAATACCATGAAGCTCTCCTTCCGTGAAGCCGTTGATGTCTTTGCAAAGCTCATTTCCAAATTGCAGAGGGAAATGTTCGCTCAATTACACACTTGGGAGCGAACTTTGAAGAACCTCACACGCGATCATTTCATCCACCAAAAGCCTTGTAAGAAGAGTAATTGCTTGGTAAACTTTTGCTTGCACTGATTAACTCTTTAAAAAATCATTTACCGGTTTACAGTCACCTAGTTTCACACGCGTCAAACTGAGAGGTAAAACCTACACATGCTCTTGGCTGGTTTCTTACTCTTGTATTTACCAAAGGCTAAACGCTGAAGGATTTTGTGGCCATGGGACTTAAAGACTCTATATTCTAAACATTTCCATTTGCGACTTCGTTTTTTCTTTTTTTTTTTTTTTTGTTTGTATGTTTGGGGTTTTTTTATTTTATGTAGAGTCCCTAAATCTAAGATTACAAACATCCAAAAGATTATTAAGCTTGTGTCGCTGCATAAAATTTGTCTTGAAAATTTATTTCAGCATGCAATACTTTCGTGTTTCAAAATTTAAAAACAAATGTATGAACCGATAAATATTGGGAAGGCTTGCCTCTCTATGTGCCCCATACAGACAGCCCTACCAACCCTATTAGATCATTTTACACAAGTTTATGTATTGTCCCAGTATTTTATGTAGTTATAATCAAATATAAATATGCATGCAAATAAAATAAGCACAAATATATATTTAAATAAATATGCACAAAAAAGTGTACAAATACATGTATACATTTTCATTCATCCTTTTTGCTCAAAATTCTATTATGCATTTTGACTTTTATTCCCCAAGTAATTGTTTATCTTTTTTAATGATTTTTACAATTTTTTTAAAATTTTATTTTATTCTTTTTCAGTGTTCCAAAATTCATTGTTTAAGGATTTTTACTTATTTGTCAGAGAGAGAGAGAGAGCACAAGCAGGGGAGTGGCAGGCAGAGGGAGAAGCAGGCTTCCTGCTGAGCAGGGAGCCCGACGCAGAACTCGATCCCAGAACCCTGGGACCATGATCTGAGCTGAAGGCAGCCGCTTAACTGACCAAGCCACCCAGATGTCCTGTACCTTTAGTTTTCTATCTAAAATGTTTCCATACCCAAGGTCAACAAGGTTTTCTTTTATCTCTAGTAGTTTTATAGTTTTGCCTTTTTCTTTGAAGCCTGTTTCTTCTGAGTTAATTTTTGTGAGGGTTGTAAGTTTTGTGTCTCTATTTTTGCTTGCGATTTTTTATTCATTTCTTTTTTGCCTTTTTCTTTGACCCACTGGTTATTCAGGATTGTGTTAATGTCCACATATATATAGATTTTCCAGCATCCCTCTTGTTTATTTTGAGTTTCATGCCATTGTCATCAGAAAGGATATGTGGTGTGATTTCAACCATCTTAAATTTGCTAAGACTTGTTTTGAAGACCATTAAATGATTTATCAGGAGAATGAATGTTCTGTGTACACTTGAGAAGGATATATTGTGTTGCTGTTGGGTGCAATATGCTATAAATGTTCATTTTGTATAAAGTATGGTTCAAGTCCAATGTTTCCTAGTTAAATTCTTGTCTGGACAATCTATCCATTGCTGAATGCTGAGTATATCATTCCCCTGCGATCATTCTGTTTTTTTTTGTTTGTTTGTTTGTTTGTTTTCTTCTTCTTCTGACTTGATAGTACTTGGTTAATACATTTAGGTGCTCTGATGAGGGGTGCATATATATTTCCAGTTGTTGTAGCTTCTTAAAGAAAGATGGATCCCTTTGTCATCATATCAGGACCTTCTTTGTCTCTTATTACAATTTTTGGCTTCCAAAGTGTTTTTTGCCTGACGTTAACTATCGCCTTCCCCTCTCTCTTTTGGTTTTGGTTTTGGAATATCCTTTTCCATGCCTATGTTTTGCATGGACACACATGTCCTTTAGACTTAAAACTGGAATCCTCACCTGAACTGAAGGCAGACGCTTAACCCACCGAGACACCCAGGCATCCCCTAATTGTTTATCTTAAACATCTTTTCAGATGTCTTCATAAGATGATTTTTCTCTTCCTGTCACACACACCTGTAGCATTCCATGCCTTAGATGGATCGTTGTAGCTGTGCACTCTCTTGCCGTAACAGAAAGTGTGTGTGTGACTAACCACGCACATGTCCCTTCTGTAGGGGAAGACAAACATCTTCTTCAGCTACACTTCCAGATTCTTGGCTCTGTCTTTGCAACAACAGAAGGATTCACAAGAGAAAAGGGTACAAATGTGTGCAATTCTTTTATGTGACACGGGAGCATTTGTAGAAGTGAAGACGCTGAGAGACATTTTTGTACTGAGCTTGAGGAAGCATGGACAGTCTTGAACAGATGCGGTAGGATAGCAGGGTATGAGCTCAGGCTAGTAAACCAGGGAAAGTTAGAAAGATTGGTTCCTTTGGATTCCTCTTGCTGTCCCTCTGTCTTGTGTACAAGGATGTTCTCCTTTATTCTGGGTTTAGTGAGGGCCCCTCTCACCTGGGGGAATCATGACCTGCTTCAGGGAAAAGGCAGACACTCCTTCCTGTACTCGCCATTTCCCACATCCCTTCAGCTGAAGATATTAAGTGCCTTGACTGGGGTCGTGCACCCTGAACCCTGTCACCTCACAGTAATACATGTGTACCGAAAGGGTACATATTCAAACGAAGATTGTTGGTTTTTGACAAGTGCTCTTGTCATTGGGATGGTTTTCCCATACTGTATCCTACATTCCTTGCACTTTTTCATTCCCTCTTGCCAAAAATATAAGAGAGAGGGTGATCCTCTCCCAACAGCTTTGCCAAAAACCTGTGTTATTTAACTTTGGATCCTGACAATCTGATCTAAAATCCCCATGGATCTGACTTTGCTGTACAGTACTCTGAGTCAGGTGCTAGTATGAGCCACCATATTTCAGACAAACACACACACATGCACACATACAGATGCACTCAAAGACACACACACACACACACACACACACAGTGCCAATGAGCTTACCCAACACTGTCAAGCTGAAACTGGAAACAGAGCCAACTGGTTTCCCATCACAGGCACCATTTTGAACTCCAACAAAAATCACAACTGGGCAAACTCATGTCCAGGATGCTGGAGGACTGCCCCCAGGAAGCTCAATCAGCCAGATTCACACCAGAACTCCTTTCTCCTCAGACAAGAAGATCTTCAATCCTTCCTTGAAATGCTCTGCTCCTTGAAGCCTCTTAAACGACGTTTCCCCCTTGTCCTTGAGTCACCCTTCAGACCTTTCCGATGATTGGTTCCTTGTTTCACTCATCACCTGTCCCTCGTCCTTTGCAGACTCTCCTGCATCAGAGCAAAGCAAGCCTTTTTGAACATATGACTTCTCGAGTTCCTGTCTTTGTATTACACTCTCTCATCGCTAAAGGCATTCAGGTGGCTTTGACAACCATCTTAAACTTCCCTTTTGTATTCAGACCTATTTCCCCCCCATGGGAATTTCTACACAAGTTTCCCATAACATCAAAAATGCTTTCATTCATTCATATAGTTTATTCTCTCCTTCCAGAAACACGTCTTGGGCCCTCTGAGCATTCCAGGCAGGATGGAGCTGTTTCACACATCACCTGCCCATGCTGTGTGAACCGATAACTTTGATTTCTTTGTGACCACCTAATGACGGACTATCTACTCCAACGCCATTACTGGTACCACTGGGCCTTTCCTAGTTGCTAAGGACTTCCCCTATGGTGCTCAAGAGCACATCAATATGAAATTGATGGAAAACCTTGAAAGCCAGACATCCCTTGCATGTAAAAAAAGACAAATGCTCCTCCCTCTTAGGCTCTTCTTGTCAGGGTACCATGACCAAAGAAATAAAGTGTTTATGTTAAATCAATGAAAATATAGGTATTTAATTACCACCTATATATTACAGACATTCACGCATGGTATAAATACATGTATATACATATAACTCATGTATACAACGTATATCTTACTTTGTATAAAGTATACAATATAGTTACTATGTTATATTAAAGCAATATGTATCATACCTTAGTATATGTTGTATCTGATAGGTATAAATATATATTTCTCTATCAAAATTACAGTATACTACTTGTTATAGTATAAATATATACATACACATATATATACATATATACACATAGTATATACACATAGTATGCATGTATATTTGGATAATTTTATTCTTTATATATAATATTGTTCTTTGTGTATAGTTTTATTCTTTGTATATAATTTTATTCTTTGTATGTATGTACATATATACACATATATATACACAATTGTTGCATCTTTTCTATTACAGTTAAGTCAAAGATAAACATTTTTACCGCATTCCTAAGTAGCCACATTTCCTAAGAAATTTTTACAAAATTTCAGAATTCCTGAGGAAGCAGAGCAAACATAATTCAGAGGAAAGTAATTTTACTATCAACATTTTAGAAACCCTGCAAATACCCTTTAAGATTATTAAAGATGCATTTGCATGAGCCAAGCTCCATCTCGCCCCTAATTTTTATCAGGCATGCTGGCTTCAGAGCAGCTGATGTCGTTCTTGATTTCCCCAGTGGCTCCTGGGCTGATGCAGGGTTTCAAATCAAGGGAGGTTTACTCCCCCAGAATGAGAATGAGGAAATTTATTTCCTGCCAAGAATTCAGGAGTGCTTTAGAGAACAGAGTGTGCTTTCTCAAGACTCTTCAGCAAAATATCTCTAACAAACATGTGGAAAGGTTAAGAGAGAATTCTTTATCCCCCAGTGTTTTAAGAAACACTTCAAGTTTTCCTCTGGCCCGGATCGGGGTCTGTCGTGGCTAAAATATCAAACGGGTGTTTAGACCAATGCAAATGACTTTGTGTCACGTGATGTAAATACTGTACATATCTGGGAATAAGCTGCATTCCCCACAACACAGACCACACTAGCAAGGACTTTAACAATTCAGGGAGGGGATGAGATCCATCCAAATTTTATGTCCCCTAATTCCTGTGCCTACCTGTTATTACAGCCCCATGTCGCCTGACCTTATGTGTCACTGAGGCTGTCATGGGGCTCTGTTTTGTAGTTCCTAACCAACTCATTTTGAGGAGCTTGAGTCTTTGCTCTTGGTGGGTGGGTCCAGAGTCTTCTATCCACATCTCTGATGTTCCTGATTTCCTACTCTTCCTCTGCTGAAATCCTCTAGGTGTCAGTGCTGACAAGAGGCAGTGAGTTCCCATGGGTAGAGGGCCTTAGTAAGGTTTAGCATTGATTTCCAAACATTTTAGGGAGTCCAAGCTTCTGGACTTTGATTCTCCAGGAGTCTTGATTTATTGAGCATGGGGATGGGGTCAGGAGCCAGGGGCCATGCAATGGCACCCCATTCCCACCCCCAGGATACCTTTGCAGAGGTCAGGAGATGTTTTTGGTTGTCCCCACTGGGAAGGAATGCTGGAGGCATGGAGTGGGTAGACCCTAAAATATTGCATTGCACAGATTTTTTCCATTTCTGGGTCAGAAAGTCAACAGTGCTGAGGTCAAGAAAATGCACAAGAGCTTTTGGACATGGGGCAAGACCGGCTGGTTAGATGGAGGAAGTGGTGTGACTCCAGTTTTGGGTACAATGGAGTCTCTGTGAGGGACAGGGGTCTGTGTTCAGATTCTGTGAGAGCTGAGAATGTAGATTTATGCACAGGATGAGTCTTGGTGTCTGTCATGGTGCAATGCTGTAATGATCAGGAGCTGTACTCAGACCTGTCATTGTCTGCCATCTCAGCTAGCTGAGATGTTCCAGACCTTGGCACCTGGGTTCTTTCTCCAATGTCAGAAGACATTGGACTGCTCTCTGCCCCACTTTCTAACACTGACCTGCATAAGTTGCCTGAGCTCTTTGTAAACACCCTAGAGGAAAACACACAAAGAGTATTGGTAAACGGCCAACATTGCCTGGGTCTGGTCCCTGCATGCACACATTTCTTCCTGTGTCTGGAACCAATGTTCAGACTAAACCCACCAACCAAACCTTACACAGACATGAAGTGAGATGTTCATGCATGGTTTGTGCTGGAAAATGAGTAGCCACGCACCAAGACCTCTCCATAAAAACCAAGGAACATTCATCCTTTTGTTGATGGATTTCTTTTTCCATCAGAAATGGAAATGGGCAGAATGAAGACGTGTGTAACCCACACTCCACAGATACACCTTTTGAGCATGTTTGTTTGCTGGACTATAGACCACTTCTTATCCAGAGGAATTTCCTCTGAAGGCCTTATATTAAAAATCTGTGTTCTCTTATGGGTTTTGGTTTGTTTTTCACATTTCTTTATCTCTACAGCTAAATGCAAGTGACTAATGCTTTCCCTGAAGACATCCCGGTGATGTTATAGTTGCATGTGAATGAGGTACCATTATAAGTTGGCTGCCGTAAAGGACTTGCATTGGGCTGGAACAGAGAATGTACCCGGTTCTCTCGATCCCAACAATAACTGTGTCTTAAGTTGGTTAGGAATTCGTATCCAGGGGCGCCTGGGTGGCTCAGTGGGTTAAGCCTCCGCTTTCAGCTCAGGTCATGATCTCAGGGTCCTGGGATCAAGTCCCACATCGGGCTCTCTGCTCAGCAGGGAGCCTGCTTCCTCCTCTCTCTCCCTCCCTCTCTGCCTACTTGTGATCTCTGTCTGTCAAATAAATAAATAAAATCTTAAAAAAAAAAAAAAAAGGAATTCGTATCCAAGGCCAAGCAAGACCTGGCAGCAACCCCTTAAATCAGGAATACATTATTCAAACCGGAAGGATATGATAAACAACAAAGCGTACACTTTGCAATGCTTTCAGACACACGTTGAAACTTGACAGCAGCTGTGTAGTGTAAAATTTATCAGAATGATTAAAGTTTAAAAACGAGCATGCCAATGTAAATTTTTCCAAAACCTGTTTGCTTTTACCAACATCGTTTTTGTTCTTTCTCCGAAGAGCAATGCAAACATGCATGCTTTATCCAGTGAATGTATGCATCAGTAATGTTAATTATAAGATTCAAGTGCGTCTCGGGAACTTTGACCGTGAAACCATATTTCTGGGATGCCTGAGTGGCTCAGTGGGTTAAGTGTCTGCCTTTGGCTCAGGTCATGACCATGTCCCCTATGGGGCTCACTGGCCACTGGGGAGCCTGTTTTTTCCTCTCCCTCTCTCTCTCAGATACATAAAATCTTAAAGCCATATTTCTAAAATAATCGAAAATGTATATTTCCATTAACCTTCATTCATTCCCAAAAGAATTAATTCCCAAGATGGAGGGGGACAGACACAGATGTCACAGATCCAGAAAAATGATCTGGATCGGATTCTAACTCTGATAGTTGATTTTTTTTTAATTTTATTTATTTATTTGACAGACAGATCAGAATAGGCAGAGAAGCAGGCGTGGGGGGGTGGGAAGCAGGCTCCCCACGGAGCAGAGAGTCCAATGCGGGGCTTAATCCCAGAACCCTGAGATCATGACCTGAGCTGAAGGCAGAGGCTTTAACCCACTGAGCCACCCAGGCACCCCTGATAGTTGATCTTTAATTGATTCACATATGCTTCAAACTCTGTGGACGTTACAGGGTTCAGTGACAGTGGGGGGTGTGTGGGGTGGGGCACAATTTAAATCATTCTATTACAAACAGAGGGGAAAAAAACCCAAAGGGGGTGGAAACCCACTTTGCCACCTAACATATGTAAAAAAAAAAATCTGTTGGTAAACGATTGCATTTCTACACATATGTGCAGATTACTTTAAGTAATCTAATTAATCTGCAATTAATTAGATTCAGTCTGGGAATGAAAAAAAAAATCGACTGCAATTTTGTGGGTAGCTGGGAGGGCATACCATTCCAGGTCTCCCACAAGAGAAGAACTGGCTTTTTCTTTTCCTCCTTACATAGGTCCTGAATCTTTAGAGCTTTATTTTGAATAATGGTATGGGTCTACAGTATTCAAAGATGGTTGAAGTGCATTTTGGTATACTGCTTTGTTTTCCAAATTATCAAATAGTCTCTCAAGCTCTCTTTCTCTCCTCTCTCACATGTGTAAAAAGGGCATTTTGGGGTGTGCGTCCATTAACATCTGGTTTCCTCCCTCTCGTCCATGCAGCAAATTTTTGCCTCTCAATTCTAAACATGGTCCACAACTCATGACTTAAAGCAAATGTTTATGTCAGGAGATAGTCGCACTTGATGGAGTTGCTCACTAGCCTACATTTCTCCATCACACATATTATCCATCACACATATACCTCCATCACACATATTATTTATAATAATGATATGTACAGTTGACCCTTGAACAACGCAGGGCATAGGGATGGGAACCCCCGCAATGTCAAAATTCCACGGGTAAATTTGACTCCCCCTAAAACTTATCTGCTAATAGCCCACTGTTGAACAGGAAGCATTTCCAATAACATCAACAGTGTAATCACACACGTTTGTACTTTTCTAAGCTACAGAAAAGAAAATGGTATCGAGAAAGTCATAAGGAAGAGAAAATAATGTTGTATAGTGCTGGACTGTAGTTATCAAGAAAAATCCTCGTATAAGTGGACCGGTGTGTTTGAAATCCATGTCGTTGAAGGGTTTGACTGTATACATTCAGATGTATAGAGAGAGAGTTTGCAGATTGTTATAACTCCAGATGAGCCTTTAGGATTCTTAAACTCATCACCCCACAGTCCATGCTTTCTTTGGAGGGGTCCTTCTCTGTCATTTGTCTCATAAGCATCCTGGGATTTCTTCATGCCTTACCTGCAAGCATCCAGGACATCATGTCTGTTGTATAGACCTTTTAAGTTCACTTTCATATCTCTTTTGTTGTCAGAGTTCAAGGACATATTACTTAAAAGACACTACCATAAACTGTCACTGTGTGGGGTTGCTACAAAATTATGACAAATGGAAAATTTCTGACTCCTTGCAAGCCCATGCGTCGAGATTTTACTCTCTTGTTGCCAACTATTTTATCTACATTTCTGTAACCTACTTGAAATCAATCTATGGCCAGGCCAGTCTATTAATCAGAAAACTGGCCAATTTCATAGGAAGCAGATGGGAAACATAATAGTTAATCATGTATGTCATGAAGACAATGACAATGACACCTAGAACCGTACCATCAATTGTCTGGGAAACCACCAGTAGTGCAATCCATAAGCCTCATTTTGGATACAAAAATTGGAATATAGATCTATGAAATGGTAGGCCAGTTTAATGCAGATCCCACAGAGGAAGCCAAGGCTGTCCCTTTACTCTTGTTTTATGATCGCTTTTTTAAACTTCTGTATTGAATCTCCTCTGATGACAAGTGTAGATACCTTTCAAGTAGATAGTTAATTAACACCTTAAAAGAATATTTGCCTTAAGTAAGCCTGATAAAATAAATGAACAGTAATACTAACTCAAAGAAGATATTCTGATAGGATTATCTTACGCTGCTGTATTTTAGCCATAAGCATGACAATTTTCATCTTCTTTTTGTTGTTAAATAGTATGATTGCATTTTTTCCTTCCAAATTCCTGATGTTGAGAGTTAAACTCTTTAGCAGGAATGTTACAGTATCACAGAGGCAAACGGAAATATAACAACAATGCAGGCTTCACCAAGAGTTTTCAAGAAAAGACTGCAGAAATAGGTGAGAAGAACACTAAATGGGAAATCCAATGTATGGGAAGGTAGACAGATGTCAAGGTTAGATAATCCTAAGAAAGGAAACAAAGTTAGGTGTGATTGGAAAGGTCAGCCTGGTTTTGTGCAAACAAAGACCCAACCAAACCATAAACAACAGTGAAATCCTTTGCCTTTTTCACACCAGAGGAGTGAGGCAAACCTAGATTTCCACTGGTTCTGACCAAGGGAAGTTGAAGCCATCATAATGCATTACGTCAACCTCAGTCGCCCTGGCAACCACAGAGCCTGGGGGCTCTTTGACAAACTGGTTGCCAAAGTCCCCCCAGAATCTCATTTGGAGGTTGACGGCCATCTCTGTCAAGAACCAGTCAGTCCTTCCTGAGTCTTGTCTGATTCCTCAACCCAGCCGATCCCGTGTGTGAGGACCTGAACCCCTTGGGAAGTTGGTAGGTGAAAAGGGAGCCAAAAAAAAAAATCTTTGGTGACTTCTCAGTGTGATTTACAGTAAAAAAGTGGTTCATTGCTCTCCATCAATCCATAACTGTAACTCAGCACATCATCAACGTCTTTGAGAAAGTTCTCATTCAGTGACACCAGAGCATCGTTCTCAGTGCAGACAGGCATTGGTATAACAGAGATCAGTCTGTCCTTATGACCTAATTTGGAATATTGCTGCAGAGAAATAATGTACTTGACACCATTACCCTTTGACATTACAAATATTTGCCTTTACCTACACACATTTAAGAACTCATTGATTGTTCTGTGTGTTGTTTTTTTTTTCTGAATTTACTTGAGCCACCTAATTTATCACATAGTTAATATCATTACCTATTATCGTCTAATATAACCCACTCACTGTATTTCTATTATTTGTAATTCTGACACTGGCCCTCTGTGAGAGGTGTTTTGATTGTTATTTTTGAGTGGCAGAAATAAAACTAGCAAGTGAGCAGTCATCTGAAAGAAAACTTGCAAAGCATTCTATAAAATTACACAGCAGTGTTTCTCATTGCTGGGTTTTGGTTTTTTCATTTTAATATATTTACAGTTTTTATTAAATGAAGCATAATCAAGCGAATATTTAAAAACAGCTGAAAAAAAATAAAACCAGCTGTGTTATGGCGTCTGTGTTTGCATCCATGCAAATTCATGTATTAAAATCCTGACGTCTCAATTGGTGCTGGGAGGTGAGGCCCTTTGGAGCTGATGAGGTTGTGAGGATTACTCCTTCATGAATGGGATTCATGTCCTTGTAGAGAAGGATCCCAGAAAGTTCCCTTGCCCCATCCATTGTGTGAGGACACAGTGAGAAGATAGCCACATATGAACCACGTAGGAGGGGCTCATAAGACATCAAATCTGCCAGTGACTTGATCTTGGACACCTGGCCAAGTATCTTTATCTGGGTATCTTTTTGGATCTTTCTGGATCTGTGTATCTTTCTGAATATCTGTGTATCTTTCTGAATATCTGTGTATCTTTCTCTGGAGAAAAAGAAATGTTGATAAACAGCCCAGTTGGTGGTATTCTGAGGATAGACTAAAGCACATCAAAGCAAGAACTATTGGTGCATATGGAATTAGAAATACAAGATGGAGGAATGTGAAATTATGGGTCTACTATCTACAAGAAATTTGAATCTGGAGGTCTAAAAGAAACTTTTAGGTAAATATTTCCAAAGGAAACTTTTCCTGAAGTATCATTGTGAGTTTCGGAAAAGAGGTGGTTGAACACTGATAGGAATCCCAAGCAGAAACATGATCAGTGTGTTACCTTGTAGAAATCATGACAGTGCTTCCACAAAATTCTGGGTCTTCATGAACTCTCTGTTAGCCACTAGAAATAGGCAACAGATACCACCTCACGCCAGTCAGAATGGTTAAAATTAACAAGTCAGGAAACGACAGATGTTGGCAAGGATGCGGAGAAAGGGGAACCGTCCTACACAGTTGGTGGGAACGCAAGCTGGTGCAGCCACTCTGGAAAACAGCATGGAGGTTCCTCAAAAAGTTGAAAGTAGAGCTACCCTGTGACCCAGCAATCGCACTACTGGGTATTTACACTAAAGAAACAAAAGTAGCGATCCGAAGGGGCACGTGCACCCAAATGTTTATAGCAGCAATGTCTACAATAGCCAAATATGGAAAGAGCCTAGATGTCCATCAGCAGATGAATGGATAAAGAAGATGTGGTATATATACACAATGGAATACTATGCAGCCATCAAAAGAAATGAAATCTTGCCATTTGCAATGACGTGGATGGAACTAGAGGGTATTACGCTAAGCAGAATCAGTCAGTCAGAGAAGGACAATTATATGGTTTCACTCATATGTGGAACTTAAGAAACAAAACAGAGGAACATAGGGAAAGGGAAGGGAAAATAAGATGAAACCAGAGAGGGAGACAAGCCATAAGAGACTCTTAACTCTAGGAAACAAACTGAGGGTTGCTGGAGGGGAGGGGCTGGGGATGAGGTAACTGGGTGATGGGCATGAAGGAGGACATGTGATGCTATGAGCATTGGGTGTTATATGCAACTGAAGAATCATAAAATTCTGCCTCTAAAACCAATAATATGCTATATGTTAATTAAGTTGAATTGAACTAAAAAGTTAAAAATTCAAAAAAAATAGTTAACGTGATTCTATTGCTTTTACAAAAAAGATGCAGGTACATATACATGTATATACAGTAAAGATATATATGATATGTGCATATAAATGCTATTAGGGCAGTAAAATTATGCAAAAGTCTACCTGGGAACATCAAAGCAATTCAGAAGTTTTTTGGTTTTTTTTTTTTTTTTTCTTCCCCTCACTCTGATTCCCGAGGGGTTTGCCATCAAGATAACTAATGCAATGAGCTCATTATTACCAGAATCATGATTAGGTTTCTTAAATGATCAAGCTGTTTCAAACAATACAGCTGAAAAACACACTTTTAGAATTTTAGAAATTTGGACAGCATTCAAGGAAACTGTTCTCCTGGAATCTGGGTAGTCGGGGAATGTGATTTCAGTAAAATCATGGACTGGGTCTTATCTGGGGTATGTGTCGGGAGAGGCAGAAAACAGCATGGCGTTAGAAGAGTTGGTCAAAACAAATATCCTGTTTATGTTATAATGTTTCATCACTAATTACTCTTTAGAAGAGTGATGAGGAATTTAATAATATCAGTGGCTAACTGATCACATTATTAAGAAGGTTTTTTGTTTTTTGTTTTTTTTTAATGTGTGTGTCTCAGTGTTGCATCAGCCTCAACCAGGCTTCCTGGAACAAATTTGTAGTCTATAGCAACCCTCTATTTTTTTTTTTTTTTTTTGCATCCAGAGAGAATTTTAAAATATGAATAGTAAAAGGGCTACGTACTACTGCTGTCTCAGAGAATTAATTGCTAGCATTCTGCTGAACTTGCAAACACCACACATTCATATAAAGAATCATTATTGAGCAAAAAGTGATGATTTGGGCTTCAGTTTGGCTTTTAGATAGGAATAACAGAATGAGTGTGTAGATTCTTAAGTTTTTTAACTTCCTCAATGTTTGGTTTTCAGGGAGAATTAGAATAAATATTTCTACAGACGTGTTTGAGCAAAAGCCATGAATCTTTGTGTACCAAGCATTGTGTCATCTCTGGGCTGGGTGTAGACAGATTTCTCTCCATGCAGCTACAGTGGTGGTCTTCCTGGGAGTCAAAGGCTGGTTGCTGGGCTCTTCCACAGGCTGATAAATATGAACCATATGTCCTGCTGCAGAAGTTTCTCAAGAACATGGACATGGAGGCACTGGGTTGGCTCAGTCCATTAAGTGTCTGCCTTCGGCTCAGGTCATGATCCTGGAATCCCAGGACTGAATCCCAAGTTGGGTTCTCTGCTCAGCAGAGAGTCTGCTTCTCCCTCTGATGCTCCCCCCTCTGGTGTTCTCTCTCACTCTCTCTCAAATAAATAAATAAAATTATTTAAAAGAAATAAAGAACATGGTCACGATGTCTACAGATGTCTACAGCAGCCCAAACTCATCAACCAGAGGGAAGATGAGAATCTCCATTTCCCCTGCAGACCTTGAGTCTCAACTCAGTGCATCATGCCAGGATGTCCACCTCACAGACTGGATGCCCAGTGATTTCAGAATCAACCTTCTCATCCCACCGTGGATGGGGCATCTGCTGCTGCCATCAAATCCGACCTTTTCATCAGTAAATTGTGCATAAAGGAGTAGATGTTCTCTCTCGCCTCCTCACTCAGTAGCATTTGGCCCAAGTTGGGGGAAATGTGTAGGACTGTGGAAGTAACCACGGCCACATCATTTCATTTAATACTCATGTACTACCTGTCCTTCTATTTTTTTTAAAGATTTTATTTATTTATTTGACAGACACAGATCACAAGTAGGCAGAGAGGCAGGCAGAGAGAGAGGAAGGGAAGCAGGCTCCCTGCTGAGCAGAGAGCCCGACGTGGGGCTCAATCCCAGGACCCTGGGATCACGACCTGAGCTGAAGGCAGAGGCTTTAACCCACTGAGACACCCAGGTGCCCCCTACCCGTCCTTCTAAAAGAGGCCTCAGACAGAATGCCATCCTAAACTTGAGTTTGGGGCAAGAAGACAGCAGTGGGGTACCATTGCGGTAGGGGTGTTGTGGATACTTGGAAATTATATTTGTGCTTCCTTGGAGGGCTATCCGAGGTGTTTTCTGCACAAAACCCATGTGTTGGGTGGTGACAATCGTTTTCCTTGTACCTGATGGGTGCTTTCAAAGATACAAAAACTTTACTAAGAAGTTGAAGGTACCAAAAACTCTCTTATTTAAACAATGGCCAAGACGAACATGAGGAACAATCCATAATATGGAGAAACATTATCCATGAAAAATGGATTCCTACTTCCCAGAGAGTGAGGGACTTATCGAGATTATGGAATATGGTGGAGATTAAAGGTGTGTTGGTCAGTGCTGGCTTTCAGAGTTTTGGAGTGAGCGGTATTGTGGACCACACATTCTCAAAGTGTGGTTTATTGATGACTTGCATTTAGGACCTGGAGTCTGATCCCCAAAGCATCACCTCGGGCTTAAACCAGAATGTCAGAGGATGATGCCCACGTACCTGTGCATGTAACAACTTCTCCAGGTGCCTTAAATGCATCCCACAGTAGGGGAGAGACAGAAATCTTCATGGTCATGGAGGAAGATGGAGCAGGGAAACCACAAGTGTCCAATGAGGCACTTGGGAGAAAGGCAAGGCTCTGACTCTTGAGGTGCTTCGGTTTTTAGGTGCTGAGGATTTTAGGATGCCAGCCACATAGGATAGGGATGAAGACTTGGTCCAACTACTTTGAGGGAGTGGAGTGCTAAGCCAATGTACGGGCTTGGGAATACGGCACATAAAACAACTGTAGTTTGGGAGTGCCCCTGCAGGGAGTTGGCGTGGGCTACTGCCTGGTACCTAGACTTGCAAATGCCATTGTCAACATGGATGTGAACCAAGGAACTAGCGGACTTTCCTGGAACCTGTGGAATTTGGAATAAGGACGGCTGTCTGAAAACCATGACGAGATTGCAACCGAGATGTCGAGTTTCTGAGACAGAAACTTTAGACTTACATCATAGAGTTGCTTGTAGAATCCATGCAAACTGCATTGTACAAAGGATGTCTCCAAAAATAAGCAAGGGAAACAATATCAGGGATCCCGTTCCCCCTGCAGGGTCGGGGTAATGATCAGGAAAGGGTTAGCCTTCAAAGTTTATTCGGCAGAGAACTCTGGGTAACAGCAACAACATCATGATATTTATCAATCATAGACATCAAAGAGCAAAACCATCCATCATATCCTTGGATATGAAAGGGGATTATCTAGAGAGGCTTTGATTTGAAAGAAATAACCTAGTACTCCGTCAAGATGAAGAACCCTAAAATGTTACCATGAAACGCCACCAACAAAAAAAAATATTCAATGCAGATGCACCACTTTCATCTCTTCCAATTACAAAGGCATCACTATTAAAACACTTCGTCTTTACTGCGTGAAGGACATTCTTTGAAGTGTTTATAGCTATCTCAGAATTATATTGACTTGTTCTGTTGTACATTGTGCTGCAGACAGTATTACCGTTGTAGCAATGCAATCAAATGTAATTTTATTTAAAATAGATTTTTCTCTTTATAATTTTTTTAAAAAGAGCCAATTTCCATTTCATCTGCAGAAAAATATGACTGTTACTTTCTAAGTCTTTATTGTAAGAGAGACAGAAAAGTAGCGTATGAACAACAATGAGCAGATATGTTCATCTGACTAATCCAGTGGGAAAAGAGAGAAAACATATTAGTATGTCCAACTCATGATGGGGAGGTCTATCTGTGTGTAGCAGTGGTAAATCCTGTTGCATCTCAATCCCTTGTTTCCTTTGTTTCAGCTGAAATGTGGAAGATGGGGCAATAGCCATGCATGTGGAGAAACCACATGTAGGGCAAGGCAAGGAGTTGTTCACATGTTGGGGATGTGATCGCTGTGTCCTGGGAATTCAGTTTCTGCAGAGGGTCTGGATCAATAAGTATGAAAGGAATCAGCAAGACAAGAGTGGAAGAAAAACCAGCTGGTAATTGGACTGGTATTTTAGTAAGATACCCTGATGATGGATCAATTATTTGAACCATCAAAAACCGTTACTGAAAAAGAAATAAATATCCTCTAATAATGAATTTAACAAAAGCTCTCATAAGTCATAGGTAAACACCAATTTTTGCTAAGCACACATGTGGGTATATATACAGGCCTGTGTATATTTATATACATTTATATATACCTTGTATAAATACAATATGTATACAATATATTTTATACAATCTTTTAAAATATGTTTTATATATTTATATACACATACATTGTCCATATACTACATATACAATATATATTATACAATATATTTTAAATAAGTTTTATATAATTATAGACATATACATTGTCCAATATGTTTACAATGTATACAATATGTATACAATGTATTATATGCAATTTACAACATGTATAAAAAGTATATGTATACATTACACATATGTATATATATATATTATAATGGATACATTATATACTTTGTGTAAACATATGTATATATTATATGCATATATATTTATGTACACACATGTGCATTTTTATTATATTTATATTTGTGACTGCATCTATGTTATCAATATATGGAAATCTCTCTTTTTAGAAATATATACTGTATAATACATGTAGAGTAAGAATATACATTTCCTATATAGATCCCCAAAGGGATCTGGTTTGTATAATTAGCTATACTCTAAAAGAGCACAACTACAACATTAGAATAAAACAAGTATAAAATAAGGATTATTCTTTCAGGGCACATGGGTGGCCGTGTGTTAACGGTCTGACTCTTGATCTCAACTCAGGTCTTGATCTCAGGGTCACAAGCTCCAGCCCCACGTTGGGCTCCACACTGGGATGGAGCCTTCATAAAAGAAGAAAAGAATATTC
Source organism: Pteronura brasiliensis (assembly GCA_004024605.1). NCBI lineage: Eukaryota > Metazoa > Chordata > Mammalia > Carnivora > Mustelidae > Pteronura > Pteronura brasiliensis. The sequence goes on from PJEN01003553.1 coordinate 93,550, forward strand.
TTTCACTCCAATAATTTGTATTATGAAATACATGGTTTTTTTTTAGTTTTTGATACAACTAATGAAAAATGGAACAATAGGTAGTTTTATTTAAAAAGGATTCATTTCCTCTGGTATCTCATTAAACAATAATTACAGATTCCATTTTGGAGGGCTAATAGATAAGACATGTAAAAAAAAAATTAAAGGTGTAACTTAAATAAATCCCAAAATAAATGTCCCAGGGACCAGATGCAGAATGGGGTTTGTTTAGCTGCAGCATGAAGAGTTCTGGGGAGCCCTTTTCTTCCTTTTTTTGCAAAGATTTTATTTTAGAGAGAAGGAGGAGAGGAAGAGAAGAGAATCTCAAGCAGACTTTGCAGTGAGCACAGAGGCCCCACGTGGGTCTTGATCCTATGATGGCCAAATCATGACCTAAGCCAAAACCAAGACTCAGATCCTGAAGGGACTGATGACTCATCCAGGCACCCTTGGGGAGTCTTTTTCTAAAAACAAAGTCAGATACAAGTTCTAGTGCTCTTGAGTCACCGAGAACAAAGCTTCCTGCCCATGGAGTGGACTGGCAGCCATGCTCATGGCGGGGAGATCTCAGTTAAACACCCCAGGGAAACAGGAAAACAACTGTAGCTCAAACACAGTCTTTTAACATTCCCATCCGGTCGCTTTTCATGCGCAAGTTCCCGGGACTAGATTCATGTGGAAAGTGGCAATAGGTAATAGTAATGAGTTTTCTCTCATGATTTCCAGCCCCTGCAAGTGTGGTGGCTGCCGTGGGCAGATCCTGACAGTGAACAATGGTGAGGTGGGTTCCATCAACCAAAATAAGAAGCAGCCAACACGCGTGCAAAGGGAGAGCATATCCCATGACACATGGTGACTGCTCCTACGTCCTGCATTTCTTGAAATCTGACAGGGAGATGAATGATTTAAAAGGCTGTTGAGCTATCTATTTATCACAAAGAATTTTTTTTTTTTCCAAAAGTCCAAGCCTGAAAATAAGAGCAGTTGAACCATGTGGCAGCTTCCCAATTGGTTTCTTTGAAAATTTTCTCTGAAATGTAGAAATGATTCATTGTGTTGAATGTCTGGTCTGATGCCTGAGAAAGAACTGGAGACATATTAAAAATAAAACCTCCCAAATTTCCGTTGCTATTGGGGAAATATGTGATTGCCCCCTTCTCTATGAGTGACCTATAAAACAGGAGAAAATTTATAACACATAAGGTGATAAAAACGGTTTGCCACATGGTAATACTAGGGAAAAAAATAGAGTTAATACCCTCTTTCACTGTTGTAATGAGAAAAGCAAGATGGAGAAAAATGTCATAATGCACGGCCTGGGGATGGGGCACTTCAGGGGGAAAGTACTGTGCTATTTATTGCCACAAAAAGGACTTGTATCATAGATCCTAAAAGAGCTTAGAGGCTACTTTGATTAAGGAAAACATTTGACAGGTGGCAGATGTGGATACTAATGAAATCAGATAACTGAAAATATCCCTGAAATTGAAAGAGTTGGCCATTTCTCCTTAGGCATCTAGTCTACAAATGAGGAGGACACTCACTGTATTCCTAGTTAGTTCACCAAGAGGGAAGTCGTAGTCATATGACCGTGTGTGTGTGTGTGTGTGTGTACATGCACATCTGGAAAGCTGACCCTCCTAGGGCACCTGCTATGCTCTTCTGGGACCTACAACCAACCCAGCCAGTGACACATGCATGCCTTTAACCAACATACCACATTCTACACCCAGAAATTCAACTTCCAGGTTCACATTTGCTCTCCAACAGCAAAGTTGCTCATTTTGTTTTGGGTTTAAACAGTCAAACACTGTATGCTCACTGAGTAGACACCTAAAGGTATAGAGGAATGGGTAAGTAAATTATAGTTTATTCCCATAATTGAATAAAAACCACATTAACAGAACCGCCTTAGGTCTACATCTGCCAATAAGAATAAATGGATGAGGCAAATATTTGAGGTAAAAACTTAAATAGCAAAAATACACATAAGGATACAGAAAGGATGACAAATTTTATGTCAAATGTGAAATCAAACAAGTTTCCCTTCACCTACATCACTAAATGTAAATTTAAAAAATATATATAAATGGAAGAATATGCGTTAACATCCGGAAAGTGGGATTAGGTGGTGGGGTAATTTTTTAGTTTCATTTATAATGTTCATATGAAGTGTAGACTTAGTCACTTCTCTGTGTTCATCTTTTATGTTTAAAGTATTTTCTTAATTCGCCAATATTATACCCAAAATATACAAGATCTTTGGAGAAAAAGCTCAAAATAAATACTGTTTAAAGTTTGTTAAAAATGGGAAATTGTAGTTACAGAAGAACACAAAGGGTGGGATATACCATGGCAAAGGGTTGGAATATTTAATATTGTAAAGTGGTATTTAAAGAAAACTATATAGATTTAATGACTCATGAATGTTCCATAGTTTTATACTAATACTTTGACCAATATGTGCATTAACTGAAATAGATCATAGCTATGAGCACAAAGACATTTGTTATAAAAATGTTTTGTTATTTGGAAAAAAAAATGGAAAAATGTGAGTATATGTAGATACAGCAACTCAGTGCTGTTAAAAATGATAGATCTTCTTAAACCAAATTCAGTATCATCACAAAGAAAATATACATCTTTTGTGGAAATCGACATACCGTTCTAAAATTTATGAGAAAAGACATTAAGATGCAGCTATATCCCCAAAAATTTGAACTTGAAGAAAATATAAAAAAACAACTTCCATGCAGAAAAAAATAATTAGCAATTTGAAGAGTGTGGTGTTGTCAATAAATAAGTACACACATCAGCGTGAGTCTGAAAGTGCTGTTGATACCATCTTCAAAAACATGTATTAACATGTGTTAACCCTCTCCCACCCAAAACCAGGAAAGCAAATTAGAAACAAACTGAGGGTTTTGCAGGGGAGGGGGGTGAGGGGTGGGTGAACCTGGTGGGGGGATAGTAAGGAGGCACGTATTGCATGGAGCACTGGGTGTGGTGCATAAACAATGAATTCTGGAACACTGAAAAAAATAAAATTAAGTTAAAAAAACAGAGTATAAAATGATCAAATAATGTAACGGCGTTAAATTCATTAAAAATGTCAGCTGTGTGCTTGGGCATGTGATTGCGTCACACGCCACTGATACTATGTATCAATTATGAGAACATCGTGCACCAGAAGTATGGGTTTTTAATTTGCATTAGATATCATCTCACATTCGGTAGCTCAAACCAGCAACCATGTATCAGGTCATAGCCTCGAGGAGTCAGGAGTGCAGACATCACAGAGCAGAGTTCTCCGCAAGGTCATGATCCCAGCATGAGCCGGGGCTACATTCTCCTGTGAAAGCTTGTGTGGGGCAGATCTAGGTCTAAGGCCACTTAGGTTATCAGAATTCATTTGCTTGTGGGTGTTGGACTGAGAGCCCCAGCTCCTTGCTGACTGTAGGATCAAGGCCACTGTAGGGTCCTAGAAACCACACACAGCACCTTGTGGCCACACGATCTTCCTAGAGCCCTCTTCACAATACAGAAAGGGGAAAACAGAGGATTCCACCATGATTCTGCCAGCAAGCTCAAATCTTATGTAAGGAAAATTATTATCATATGTCATATCCTATCACAACTGCTGTAGAAGGCCACCTAATCAAGGACAGGCTCTGACTGTATTTGTCATATTCTACTGGTTAGAGCAAGTCAGAGGTCTCATTCTTGCTCAAGGGGAGAGCATTCCTTATGGGTGGGACCACCAGGATTGGGGATGATGGGGGCCAGCCTTGAGTTTCTCCATTGCAAATAGTTAATTCCCAGTTCCTTATATTTTTTGTTGTTGTCATTGTTTTGCTTTTTGTTTTTGTTTTTTAATTTGACAGACAGAGATCACAAGTAGGCAGAGAGGCAGGCAAACAGAGAGAGGAGGAGAAAGCAGGCTCCATGCCAAGCAGAGAGTCCAATGAGGGGCTCAATCCCAGGACCCTGAGACCATGACCTGAGCCGAAGGCAGAGGCTTTAACCCACTGAGCCACCCACGTGCCCCAGTTATTATATATTTTTAACTGAAATATAGGTACATACAACATTATATTACTTTCGTGTGTACAGCATACTAAATCAACAGTTATATACATAACAAAATGCCCACCACAGTAAGCATAGCTACCATCTGTCACCATTTTAAAATTCTGAAAACAACTGCATCAACCTGAAAGCCATTCTAAAGTACTTAAATCAGCAGATTCTTTTTTTTTTTTTTTTTTTTTTTGAGTATAGTTGACAAAACGTTACATTGGTTTCAGGTATAGAACATGGTGATTCAAGATCTCTGTGCTATGCTATGTTCACAGCAAGGGTCGCTGCCTTTGTCCAATCCACACACTTTTATGTGTATTGATTTTGAATATGAAACATGTTTCATGGTAGTTTTTTATGGGTTACTTTGACCCGATCGCAAAAAGTATATTGATTTTTATAAATATTTTTTTATTTTTTTTATATTTTTATAAACATATAGTGTATTATTAGCCCCAGGGGTACAAGTCTGTGAATCACCAGGTTTACACACTTCACAGCACTCACCATAGCACATACCCTCCCCAATATCCATAACCCCATAGAAATAATTTATACAACGTCTTGTTTTTATAAATATGAAGGCATTAAAAAACATGTATTTCTTGATACTGTCAAAATCCTAAGCACAAATAATTAATTATTGAATATAACCATCTGTATGTCCTAGCTGTGAGAAGAGCACAGATGTAGTGCTACTACATTCCTTCTCAGCAGTACATGCAAATGCTTAGAGATATATTGCATATGTGGCAGTCAAAGAAAGTCAATAACCTCAAAGAATTACCAAAAGTATTAAAAATCACCTGTGGATTGACCAGAGTTATAGAACTCGAAAAGTGTATGGCCATAGTGTTTATAATGTGACCAAAATTAGGCAGATGACTGAAAAAGATCATATCATTTTCATAAAAATAAAGAACCTGCTTTGGAAATTTGGAATCGGACCATTCTATTAAAAAACAAACAAATAAAATAAAAATCACAGTCTTCCAATCTTCTACAAGAATAGGGGCACCTGGCCAATCTTCTACAAGAATGGCACCATGTCTCCCTTAGGTTATGCAGCCTTTGCTCAGCAATAACCAGCCTAGACCATAGCCAGTATGCCTACATAGCCACGTGGTCTTAAAAGACCAAAAAAATATAAATAATATACATATGTGTAAGGTTGCTATAAATTTTTTATTAGCTCATGCTTGAGAAACCCTAAAAGACCCATTTGCGTCTTCCCTCATTAATCTGTTCATAGCCACCTTTAGCTCCTGGCTATAAAAATTAAAAGATTCCCCACATAATCACTTCATTTCCCTGGTTTTCTATCTCTTGCTGGGCTTCATTTAGAGACCTTTAACAAATGTCATGTTCCAACTTTACGCCCCCTCGTTGTACAGAAACTAATGAAGCATATTAGGTACTCTGAAAACACTGATGTCGTTGGAGACAAGACTGGCGACATCCACGGTTACAGTACGGAGCTAATTTGTGTTGCACATTTGCACGTGGCCATTTGAGAAGTCTACGTGTTCATAATGGTCATTGGAGCCATAGGTGATATATTTTAAATGGGCTTCATTTTGCTGCCCTGCTTGTTCATTAGGAGGGCAACTAGGTAGCTCATTTAATAATGCATTATTTTTGGAAGACACAATGAGTGCTCCATAACTGGAGATTTCCTCCAAACGAGTGCATGCAGCCGGAATCTAGGACACCACAAAATCCATTTACTCAACCACTCTATGAATATCCCGATCTGCATGATGCCATTCTACAAACCACAAAGAGGCAAGGACAATAGACCCTGAGTGTCATAATTTCGCCTAGGCAAATCATCTTTAGAGAACACTCTTGAAAATCCACTTTATGAGTTCATGGATTTACGGCCTTTTGGATGTCTTCACAACAGTCCTGTGATAGCAGGTTTCTTTAGAAGAATCTTGTGCTGGGAGAACACTGTGCAGGTCCTGTCATGTCAGATTTGTGTCTGTAACTACCACATATAGGAGAGTATACATTGCTCATGGTAAGAGTGGACACTTAGACCATTGTGGAACTGAAAGCCAGTGGACAGTCCTGAGTAAAGAAGGCAGACCTCATTATCTAAGACTAGAGGGATGGCTGGAGGCTCTGGTACTTCTAGAAACTGTCTTCTCCACACCAATCATCACATGCCTTCATGATACTTGCATCCATTGTTCATTGTACATGTTGAATTTTGTCCCTCCCAAATGCATATATTGAAGTGCCCACCCTTAGTCACTCAGGATGGGACCTTACTTGGAGATAGAGTCATTGCAGCTATGGGTATCTAAGGGAAGACGAAATCACCTGCAATAAAGGGGAGCCTTAATCCAGAATGACCAGCGTCCCTCTTAAGAGAGGAAATTTGGACCAAGAAACATGCACAAAAGAGGAACACATGAAGATTGGGAATATGCCACTATAAACTAAGGAACTACCAGAAGCTAGGAGAGAGACCTGCACAGATCCTCTGCCAGAGTCTTGTGAAAGAGCATGACCCTGCAGGCACACCCTCCTGTCTGACTTCTGTCGCCAGAAGTGTAAGAAAGTAAATTGTGGTTTAAGTCGCTCCATCTGCCACACTTTCTTACGGCACCCATGTAAGTACATGCTGCCCTCTTTTGGTGTCATGAGTAGAATTCACAGCAACTGGCTTAGGCAGAGAAGGATTTTCTTGTTAGAAAGTTCAAAGACTCTCCAGGGAGCCTGGTTTTGAAGGCTCATGCAGTTGGAACAAAATCCAACCAGCCAGTGGGAACTTCCACAGCACCAACAATGGGCTGTACCCTTGTCACTGAACACCACAAGGGTACTCTGACACATTGGGAAAACTGAATGCCTTCCCAGGAAGAGCCAGAGCCCAATTTCCCTGCCACCAAGTCATTGGTGTCCTCCCAAAAGCTTAAAGCTTTACTTCTCAAGCCACTTGGGATGTCCACTCATTATCAGCCGTTGTCACTTTGTCTGCAGGTGGTGTCCAAGGGAGTCTGGAATGTTGGCTGGATTCTATCGGAAATGATCATCGACCTGGGGAAGTCCAAAAAGCAAGCAGAAGGTTTAGGCTGGGAGGCCAAAGAGGACAAAAGTCCATAGACATATCTGAAGCTTCAACCATTATAGACATTATCTTGTGACGAGTGCATCTTTTTATCTTTTAAACTCAGAAAACAAAAGCACGCCATCTTTGTCCCAGCCACTGGGAATCCAAAGTGAATAAAACAGATGTATTCCTCTTTCTTATGCAACTTGTTCTTCCAATAAGAGGAGTCATTTAAAAGCCATAATAATGCCCAGTGTCTTGGAGGCTAAGGACAACAAGGGTCCACAGCTGGAGCTTGCATGGGTTTTTAGCTGTAGCAGAACACTTAGCCTAAATCTGAAGGAAGACAACAGTCAGGCGGTGCCCTTGGAGCACCTTGGATGTGCTAGGTATGGGCATCTCCTCCAGAGCAAGATCAACTGTAACCTCATGACCACTGCGCTCCCTGTGGTGACCACTGGGGTCCCGGTGTGTATGGCGTCCTGACAGGAGCAGACCTGATGTGGAGAAGCAGATATATTTCCATGAAGATCCAAAGGACGAAAGGCTTCCACGCTGAGATCTTATTTCCAACCTGCAGTCCATGAAAACGTCTCTCTACATCCTGTGTTGATCTCTGTACGGTGACCATGATGTCTGTTTTCATAACTGGTATACCCTCTGTCCCACTTAGCATTGTCAATTTTTCTCCTTCCACATTTTGTCTTCTGTATAGATTTACTGTTCCAATGCATTTTATGATCATTTAATCCCATGTAGACGGGAATGCCCATGGATTGCAACTGGATACAGTCATTCACACATACCACTTTCAGCTTTACTTTTTCCATCAAAAATTATCTTTTTGCATATCCTCTTCATTCCTCTTAGTAAGTCTTGTTGTTTTCTTGTGGTAAGTCATGACTATCTTTCAGTTCTCACTTGAATTGTGGGCCTAGAAATACATGATTTCTTAAAGAGGATTATTTGTACCCAGTTAGTTTTCCTACATCTGATATCAATTTGAGGATTTACTTTATTTACGGAGTCGGAATTTTCTGAGTAGATGATTGTGTCACCAGGAAATAAAAAATAACTCTATCTCCTCCTTGACAACGTTCACACCATGGGTTTCTTCTTGTTTTACTCTATTTGCTAAAATCTCAAAGGGCGTGTCAAATAATAATGCTGACAGCAGGCATCCTCTTCTACTCTGTTCTTTTAATTAAAATTAGTTTTAACGTTTCCCGTTTAAGATGTTTGCTGTTCGTGTGACAGTAATGACTGCCTTATTGCTTGCAGGTGTTTTATTTATTTTCTTGCTTTCCTTCCCTCACTCATGCAGAGACAGTCAACAGATAATAGTTCAGGTCGCTGAAGATCATGACATTAATTCCTTTGGACACACAGTAGTTAGACTTTATATCTTTTTTTTTTTTTTTTTGTAAAGTTGTCTATGTGCGGAAAACAGTGGTCAGAGCAAAGAGAGGAAACATCGTCTTACGATTGATGGACTGACCCTCATTTTGTGTGTCATCTACCCCAAATTCAGTAATGCCTACTGCTGGTTTTTGTGGAGTATTTTCGCTTCGGTTGGTTAAACAGACCATTTCTTCAAGGGCTGCTTTCATGTTCCTCTGTCCAGTGTAAATGCATCCTGGGAATGGGGTTGGTTTGTCTCACTGACGAGGTATCAAATGAGGTCAGTCTGCACCAACACAGTCTGCCACCGTGATGGCTTTGTTTAATTGGTTGTTGTAAACCAGAATGTAATCAGCTCAGGTCATTCCGTCACTCTCCAGGACAGGCTTTTTTCTCTCGAGAATTTGAGTAATGAAAGTGGTCAAAGGATTTTCCATCCATCCAACCATTGACATGATGAATGACAACAGTCCATGTAATTCCAGTGAATGTTTTTTTACTGATTCATGCTCTGAATTGCAGATGTCCTTGTCTTTAGTGTGAATATGAAGAAAGGAATTTTGTGATTCTAAGGGAAGAAACATAAATTTGCCCTTTTACATTGTATCCTCTCATAGTGCATATATAGAGCCTTTTACCAGGACTCTTACAGCTAAATAATAGTATAAAATAATAATAACAATAATAATATTAATAATAATAATAATAATAGAAGAAGAAGGAGGAGGAGGAGGAGAAGAAGGAAAAGAAGGAGAAGGAGAAGGACTATCAGGAAATGAATGGTTCAGGAAAGCCCCAAGTAGATAACGTGCATTTTTATTCGTTTCAGTTGCTTTGAACAATTTCTGAGTAGGACCACCAACCGAATTTTGAAGTTCCTTATCAGATCTATGATGCTACCAATTAAAATATTCTTTAAAGGGGCACCCGGGTGGCTCAGCTGGTTAGGCGACTGCCTTCAGCTCAGGTCATGATCCTGGAGTCCTGGGATCAAGTCCCTCATCAGGCTCCCTGCTCGGCGGGGAGTCTGCTTCTCCCTCTGACACTCTCCCCTCTCATGCTCTCTCTCTCTCTCTCAAGTAAATAGATAAAAATATCTTTTAAAAAATGTTCTTTAAAAAGCATTCATTTGATAATCACATAATGCAAGATAAAATAAATATCCATACATTTTATAATTAAGTGATAGGGTTTTCACTTATTTCTATTATACTGAGGTACTAAGTTACTTAAAAGTGAATGTTTTCAGGGGCAGCTGGATGGCTCAGTCAGTTAGGCATCTGCCTTAGGCTCAGGTCATGATCTTGGAGTCCTGAAATTGAGCCCCACATCCCAGGAAGCCTGTTTCTCCCTCTCCCTCTGCCTGCCCCTCCCCCTGCTTGTGCTCTCTCTGTCAAATAAACAAGTAAAATCTTTAAAAAAAAAAAAAAGAAAAAACCAAGTGTTTTTTAAAAATGTCTGCATACAACCATTTGCAGATATTCTCTGTAGAATTATTTTGGGAATATCTTTAAAATTTAATTTAATATTATTTAAAAATCTTTCAACTCAGTTAGATTGGGAATGCACCCAATTGGAGGGGAAGCTGGTCATTTTACATAGAACCTTTGACAAAGAACCATAAGCCTGTGTAGACATGGCAGAGCACAGTAAGCAGAGTGGGGCTTCCAAGGGTGGCAGATTATGGGAAGAGAGACAGATGGTACACAAGGTCTAGTTAGTGACACTCACGTGGTTTCTCTTGGTGCCATTTCTGGCCAATGGGCTCTAAAGTCCTCTTCAGGGATTCACCTTTGCTCCTCCAGGTAGAGATGGTTGGGGGTGGACAGCACCTTTACAAATCCATGCCCTACTTTTTAGGCAAACAGCATAAGCTCAGGGAGCTTTTCTGTTGTGCGTCGCTCAGTTGCCTTCAGCTCCACGTTATCCTTCTATCAAAGATGTACACTTTGGAGATCCTTCTCCAATTTTTGTCCCCTTTGGAAATGGGTAGTCATTGTTGGAAGGATGGCATTTCTAGTTTTGCTCAAGGGAATCCATCAAATGACAGTATCTCCTTCCAATATGCGTGCTTTGCACGAAGCTACCCAAAGGCAATTGGAGACACAAGTGTGCCCAACTACACACGTTTAAAAAATGAATAAATGATTCCACGTGGTACAGTTGAAAACCTGAGGGGAAAAAGAAAGAAAAAATGTGTTTGTGTTAACAATCGCTTGCATGGCAACTCTAAAAAGTAAATTTGGAATGCTAGTATATGTATATTTTTTCACGTGTAGAGATTTCAGAATTAACGGAACAGCTCTGACTGAGGAGTGCCTTCATGCATTTTGATTTCCTGCCATTAAATTTTAGTTAGGTTCTCATGCATGTGCAGAAACGTGAAGTGTTTGAGCTAATTAGTCAAATCGAAATAACATTCAATCTTGGGTTCTCGTGCATGTGCGGAAAAGTGAAATGTTTGTGCTAATTAGTCAAATCAAAATATCATTCAAGAACACCAAATTGTGCAGCAACTCTATCTTATGTTATGCAAAACTAGAAGGAGTGTAGTAGGGTTCATAAAAGATGTGGAAACCTAAGAAGATTATCTGTCCTTATCCCTTAGTCCCTCTCAGCCCAGAAGCCTCGACTGTAGGGGAAATGTCCCAAATTTCACTGGTTTCTACCATGGTATAATGGGAAAGAGGCTCTCTCTTTACATACATGATATTTGATTATACTTGCCAGTCAAAATCATCGAGCTTCAGGAACTCTTCCTATCTGAAACTAGAAAGGAAATAATTTTTAAATGAACTTAACTTCCAGAAACCAGTAGATTGACCAGTTCTTTGAAGAGACCCAACATTGCAGGTACAAAGATGAATCGTTTTTTGTTTTTGTTTGTTTGTTTGTTTGTTTTGTTTTTCTCCAATTCCATCTCCAACTGGATCACATTGACTAATAATTCATTCCATCCCATAAAGGTTTGTCTGACCAATGCCATTGCTTCCTGGCTCATTTAACGATTATCGAGTTGAGTCTGAAACCAAATTACTCTTCCATTATGTTCTGTGGGTTGTGTTGTTCCTTAAAAAGACACATTGAACACTTGACCCCCCTGAAACTGTGAATTGGTCTTATTTTGACATAGGGTCAGTCAGATGCCATCAAGCATGAGCTCATACTAGATTTGGTGAGCCTTCACTGAGGGCTTGGAGTCCTTATAAGAAGAGAGACAGACATATAGACACACATAGAAGGAAGAGAGCCCTGTCAACCTGGAGACAGACATGGCAGTGATGGATCTACAAGCCAATGAAGAATAGATATTTTCAGCAACCACCATGAGCAGAGAGAGAGAGAGAGACATGAGACACTTTCTCCCTCATCTCCTCTTGGAGAAACCAACTGTACTAACATCTCAATTTTAGACTTCTGGTCTCCAGAAACACAACAGAAAATACCTCTGTTGCTTTCATCCCCCCCCCCCAACAATCACGGTGCTTTGGAGTAGCATCCCTAAGGAATGAACCTGAGTATAACGTTCGTTCTCCTGCTCCAGGACCGGTGAGATCTCCACCTGAGAGGTGCAGATCCTGAACTCTGCTCTCCTGCTACTCTCCCCCTCTTCCATTCCCCAGGATGAAGAAGGGCAAATGGGACTTTCACCCAGTTGCATTTCTTTGCGTTGTGAATGGATCCAAAAGCTGGTTTTCTCACGTGACACATGCTAGGGTCCATCTAGAGACCTCTCAGTTGGGCAGCTTGGCAAATTCAAGGAGAATTCTGCATCACTTTTTGAGCAATAGGAAAAAAAAAATCCCACTACACATTCTATTACCTTAATACTTGAACTTTAAGTAATGTTTCCTCCAGAATGCTGTCATGAACCTTCTGCAGAAGAAACACAATCATGAGTGAATTAATACCTTTGCTGCTACCTTTTTAGAAAGGAGTAAGCATTTCAAGTGTATACGTATTCACGTACGGAAGACAGCGATGTAATCACAGCAATTTCAAAAAGAGAAATAAAAAGAAAGAAAAGGTCTCCATAATGCCACAGATGGTTTAACTAAATGTCTTTATCTGGTTTGGGTATCAGGGTAATGCTGGCTTTGTAGGATAAATTTGGAAGCTTTCCTTCCTCTTCTATTTTGGTAATAATTTGAGGAGAATAGGTATTAACTCTTCTTTAAACATTTGGTAGAATTCACCTATTAAGGCATCTCACCCTGGACTTTTGTCTGCTGGGAGTTTTTTGGGGAGCGGAGGGAGATGGAGACTGGGAGTTTTTTGTTTGGGTTTTCTTTTGGGGTGGGGGCGATGGAGAGGGAGCAAGAATCCCAAGTAGAGTCTCTGCTAAACCCAAAAACCTGACAGGGGGCTCAGTCCCACCACCCTGAGAAATCATGACCTGAGCCAAAACTAAGAGTCAGACCCTTAACTGATGGAGCCACCCAGGTGCCCCTTCTTGGGAGTTTTTAAATTCAATTTTGTTAGTAGTAATTCATCTGTTCAGATTTTCTGTTTCTACCTGATTCACTTTTGGAAGACCATATTTCCAGAAATTTACTCATTTTTTTTTCTCAGTTGTCCAACTTTTGCCATACACGTTTTTTTGTAGTGTTCTTGTACATTCCTCTGTATTTCTATGGTGCCGATTGTTACTTCTCTTTTGTTTTTGATTTTATGTGGATCCTATCTCTTTTTTTCTTGATAAGACCAATTTTTTTTTCCTGAACTGAATGGTTTATAACTGGAATTATGCCTTTCCATTTTCTTTAATGGCACTGCCTCTTCCTTCACACTTCTAACAAAAACACAGATAAATGTTCTTGCCAATAATACACTAGTTCTGAGCATTTTCCCCTTTGGTACCTATCCTAACTTCCTTCCTTCCCAAGCTCTTCTTGAAAATGCTGGGTTTGAGACAAATCATTCCTTTCATTGCCTACCCATTATTTTATCTGTTTAGGACATACAGTTGGTCATATCAGTACTGAAGGGCAACCATTCATTTATTTCAAGATTGCCTTTTGTTCAAATCCACTGAAAGAACCCCACGGAATCCTTATGCACATGCACAAAATAAACCATTTTTCCTTCAACAGATACAGCCTTTGTTACAGTTGCATGAATTTTTTTTTGCATGAATATTTTTAAAGTTACAATTCTTAGGGCCCACACCATGAGATGTTTTATGGAAGCTATCATAAATATTTACCAATCCAGTAGTTCGTCTTAACATATCAACATCTCTTTCCCAAAGGGAGTGCACGGCTCATCTATATTTTCGCTCTATAGGCATATCCAAATATTGATAGAAAACCCAAGCATATGGTTGTAAGTGAAAGGAGCCTGTTGCAGCTTCCGTATGATAGTCACTGAAGATTAAACTACTCACTCCTGAAGCAGAGAGTTGAGATAGCACAAACCTCCGTTCAGATACTGATGACTGTGTTTGAGGGTTTTTTAAACACAGTGTCCTGTTCCTTCCTAATAGGATCTGAATAGTAGAGCCGCCAGAATGAGGGAAATCACACACCACACGATTGTTTAATGAACTGGAGAGGATGTCAAAGGCACGACCGTAAATTCCCTGAAAATTGGACATTGTCAGGAGAAATCTGGCACCTACTCCAAGATGATTGTAAAAGGAAATAACCCCCTGCCAGGAGTTAACAGCGTTTTTTGTTTTTTTGTTTTTTTTACTAAAAGCTGAAGCGAGCGTAATTTGCAGTTTGCAACGTGTAATCTCTCATAAGGACCCAGCGATTTACAGATCTGCTCAGCCCTCTCTAATCTACGTGTTGCATTAGGCAGGTGCGCCTTATGAATTCCATACAAAGTAAGATCAACTGTCCCTCAAACCCCCTGATTTGCCGCTTGGCTTTTAAAGGCATCTCCCGCTGAAATGATAGAAGACGTGCCCTTGACAAACCTGTTAGCATGCTTTGGAAATGGATATAACATTAGCAAACGAAGCATTGCTACCCATCACCTTGCAAGTCTGTTCTCACTGAACAAAACGGCTATTTAAATTCTAAATTCCGCAAATCACATAGGAAACAGGATATCACAACAAGGGACGTTTATTGTTGTCGGAAAAATGAGAAGTGACTAAAAGCTTGGTCCACATTTTCTTTTTTTAAGATTTTATTTATTTATTTGACAGACAAACGTCACAAGTAGGCAGAGAGGCAGGCAGAGAGAGAGGAGGAAGCAAGGTCCCTGCTGAGCAAAGATCCCGATGCGGGGCTTGATCCCAGGACCCTGAGATCATGACCTGAGCCAAAGGCAGAAGCTCTAACCCACTGAGCCACCCAGGCGCCCCAAGCTTGGTCTATTTTCAAAAGACAAAAATTGGAGCTAATTGTTTATTTGCTTCAAATATAAGTTTGCAGAAGGCCATAAAACATATCATTAATTTTCCATATAAATCAATTATAGCAATTGCCTCTCCTTGATTACCAGTGAAACTATTTTGGAATCATGAATGTAGATTATTATGTAAGTGGGATACTTTTGTATTTTGATCCAATAATTTGAGCTTTGATTGATTGCATCTAGGATTATTGATGGGAAATGGACAAATCTTATGTCTAGACGGGATAAATTTTATTATTCTGGACTTCCCAGAATTGATGTCCTCAGCCTTTTAATGTATAGTAGTTTTCGTTAAGGCGTGTGAAATAGAACTCAGACACGCTTTTCGTAGTCATTGATCAAGGGACACCTCAGTGGCTCCGTTGAGTGATTGTCCAACTATTGATTTCTGCTCAAGGTTGTGGGATCAAACTCTGAGCTGGGCTCTGGATTCAGCAGAAAGTCTGTTCAAGGATTATCTCTCCCTCTCCCTCCGCTTCTCCCTCACTCATGCTGTTTCTCTAAATTAAAATGCAATACAAATAAAATTAAATTAAAAAGTAATAAAATAATAAAAATTAAAATAAAAAAAAAAAAGAAAAGGATTGGCAGGAAAATCCCATACCCAGTTGGAAGTAAAAGGTCTTTTTAAGTAGGCATCACACCCAATGTGGGGCTTGAACACATAGCCCTGAGATCAGGAATCGTACGGTCTGCCGACTGAGCCAGCCGGGTGTCCCCAAAATTTATGTTTTAAATTAGCTATTGATCATATTATATTTCTTCGATGTTTAATTGGTTCAGCTCATATTTGGTTGATTCTCTATTTACCGTACGTAAGCAAAAGACTGTGTTGATATGTAATCAATGACATATTGATCTTGGTATCATGTATTGAGTTGGCGAGGACTAATTAAAGAACTTGTATTTGAACTAACAGAAATATGAATGATGTTCTAACAGAATTTTGGATCCTGGAGAGAGTTTGGTTCTTGGAGAGTTTGGGGAGAAAACACATTTGTAGTGAAGCTGAAATCTCTCGCTAATCTTGAGGGCAAGATTTCTCTCTTGAAAAGGAAGAAATGTCAAGAATGAAGAATGTTTCTGATGGTCAGTTCCAAAGGATTATCCTGTTACTCATTGCTCCTAAAACCAATTTTTATTATATAAATTTCTGTAAATAATTTGCATTATTAAATTCACTGGGTAAGGACTTCTGCTTCCAAACAACTTGGAATGAGAGACACCAGATTTTAGTCATATCCAAAAGGAAAAAAAAAATGAGATAAGGAAAAAAAGTATAAAAAATAATAGTATATAATAATAATAGTAATATATACTAGATACCTTTATATGTCCTGACTTAAAACTGTAGTGTATGGTAAAAACATAAGATGAAAACACAGTTGCATAAGTTGGAAACTAAATGTAAGTTTGTATCAACAGAAAATGAATGTGTAATCAGAAACACCCCAGCCTCCAACATCCTTAGGATCAAGTGAAAATCATCCTTAACAAGGAAAAATGTAAACTGTATGACAGTGACTCCAATATGCTATTTTGGATAAAATAATAATAATAATAATAATAATTAGATTTTTGAAGAGAAAATGAGTTGTTATAATCATTTCAAAAATAATTACAATTCCATCTGTGCTGAAATATGCAATGACCTTTCCAATTAGGAATATAAATTTGTTCTTCTGTTCTATTATTTTTTTAAATCAGAATATAAATTATAAACTTATTAGTATGAAGATATAGCTGAATTCAGGTTGTGTTACTAAAATGTTTTGAATTGTGGTCAAGAGTATTGCACAGAATTACCTCTGAAATTCGGAGATTGTTGCTTATTCAAGTCCCATGAGTAACTCCAACTCAAACATAACTACAGTTGTAAGCAAGACTCCTCATTTGAGAAAACGTCCCTCCACTTTGGCGTAGAGGAATTACATTATTTGAGTACCAGGAGGAAGAGTCAAAGGTTATCCTTCCTTTATGCCTTTACATTCTGTCCCCCTCTCGATGCCTAAAGCTGGGAACCAAGGGAACACACAAAGAGAAGAGGAAAATGTGTGTGCTGTGGTGGCAAAGACTGTTGCTGGACTTTAGATCAATGTGTTTCTTGGAAATTGCTAACTTTTCAGTGTAGAATCATTACTACCCTCTTAAACCTGGAAGACATATGAAGGTTACGGGAAACTTTAGGGGAATATTCCAGGAATCTCTCTGTTGACCGTGAGTAAGGAAATGAGTATTTCCCAAAGAACATGGAAACAGTCATTCAAAGATACATGTGCCCCTCTACTTATTGTTTTATTTTCAATAGCCAAGATATGGAAGCAGCCCAAGTGTCCACTGACGTATGAATGGATAAAGATGTGGTACCTCACAGTGGAATACTACTCAGCCATAAAAAAGGATGAGATCATGCATCTGTGGTCACGTGCATGGACCCAGAATGTGTTAAGTAAGTCAGACAGACAGAGACAAATACCATTTGGTTTCACTCATGTGGAATTCAAGAAACAACACAAATTAATAAACAAAGAAAAGAAACACCCATAAATATAAGGAATAAACTGATGCTTTTGAGGAGGGAGGGGATGGGTAGGATAGGCAAGATGGGTGAAGGGCAGTGGGAGATATAAGTTTCCAGTTATGGAATGAATATTTCAAGGGAAGAAAAGGGACAGCACAGGGAGCCCTTGTGGTGAGCACAGCCTAATGTGTAGACCTATCAAATCCCTGTGATATACACCCGAAACCAATGTAACATTGTGTTCTATAGTGTAGTTCAATAAGGAAAAGAAAGAAAATTGGGTATTTCCCCGAGTTGGTTTAGATCAGGAAAGAGAAGAGCGATTGCTTATTTTCTGTGTAACAGCAAAGGACTATCCAATGATAGAATGAGCCTGATTCCTTGTTCTGTGTGTTTTCTTCCTAGAGTGGGTATACAACATGTCCTACTGTGAGCTGTGGTTAAACCCGTGCTATTTGGGGACCTAGTCATGTCCCTATGTTCTACACCAGCCTTTCTGAGGTCACCAGGGATGGAGGTCCACCAACTGCCTTTCCCAGACGCCTGGCCAGCTGTCATCCCTGTAGTTCCCAATGTAATTCCAGCATCCCTATAATTTCTGTCTGGATGGCAGAGATATTTGGCAGAAGCTAGCTGTCCAAGGAGCACAGCCGTGGTTAATGTTGGCACTCTCTTACGGTAGCTGGTGGTTGAGTCTGAGCTGGCAATTGCAGACTCAGCAAAAGTCATCGATTCCTGCCAATGTGCAGGACCTTGCTAGCAGTTCCTGATTCAGCAGGTCTCCATCACTGATGGAGCATCATCCTGGCATCGATGGCGTCTTCCAGAGGTGCACACACGTCATACGCCTCCTCCTTGAGGTCTCCCTGTGCCCTTTTGTCTTCTCTGTGGTTCCTGCAGCAATCCTGATTTCTGTTGGTGCAACCAAACCCCTATCATTCAATCCTGCTTTTGAAATACCTGGCATGTGCTGTTTTCCTGATTACAGCTGGTGAATTCAAACCCTCTCTGGGCGTTTGCATTCATAAAATGGGAATCAAGGTGGTCAGAGTCTAAGGAGTGTCAACACAGGGAGAAAGTGAGGCGTATGATGGATAGAAGAAGCTTCCCTAAGCTGGGTGATGTGTGTGGACATAACACTTGGAATAAGAGTGTCCAAGGGACACATTGACAAGCAACATCCACACACATTTTTGATTCTTACTGAAGACTTTCTGTAGCATTTATACGTTTCTGACAATTTCAGGAATCTTAAAATAGCAGACACATGGAAAGGAGTTAGTATATACTTGGATCAAGGAAAAAAAATATGTTTACTGGGATATTAAAATAAAAAAGAGACTTACATATGTAGCAAGGGCTGTGTTATTGGGATAACCCAGAGGGAAAATATGATTTAAAACAAAGTTTAAGAGAACAGTTCAAGGGGAAGAGAGACCAATTCTGAACTTGCTCATCCAATCTTACAATGTCAGAATCCAAACTGAAAAAAAAAAAAAAAAATATATATATATATATATATATATAATCAGGAACTGGAAATTGAGCAATTGTCATGAAAGGTTTTATCACATATCTTTCAGAAACATGTGTACCTGAAAAAGATTAGAAAAATCAAGAAGATATGTATTATATTAATTATTGTAATCTATGAACTGCTCTGATCTTATAGGACTAAAAAAGCCTGAATCTAAATATAAAGAAAATATTATCATTATTTTAAGATTTTATTTGTTTATTTGACAGAGATCACAAGTAGGCAGAGAGGCAGCCAGAGAGAGAGAGGGGGAAGCAGGCTCCCTGCTGAGCAGAGAGCCCGATGCGGGGCTCGATCCGAGGACCCTGAGACCATGACCTGAGCCGAAGGCAGAGGCTTTAACCCACTGAACCACCCAGGCGCCCCTGTAAAGAAATTATTTACAACTTTTATGCATTCATAAACATTTGTCAAGATGAACCCTGTGGCTTGTCCTGGAAAGTTTAAGATAAAATATATATCTTACCTGAACAACAAGCACAGTTTTAGTAGACATATGCATTGACTATTGCATTAGACCTACACCTACTAAGACATTATTTATTGTGTAGCTGAAATTCAAATTTTTTTAGGCATCCTCTATTGTTATTGACTAAATCCATTAATTCCAATCTTGAAGGAAATCCTTAAAAAATAATAAAAATAATGGTTAAGTATACCATTTCCTCTAAAAACGAGTTAATGAAATTAGGAATAAATTTTTAAAATACTCAAAACCCACTTGTATTTAAATAGTAGTAACATTTTATTTTTTTATTATTTTTTTTTAGTAGTAACATTTTAAATAGTTCATTTGTCGAATAACCTTGCAGTCAAAATTACAAAAATTTTAAAATCAGAGAGTCCTGCCTAATACCAAATATAATAATGATTTCCAGTATATGGGCAGTAGCACAGACACACACAATCAAGACGTCCTAGAAAATCAACCCTTCTGCATAGATATCTCTTTGCTGCATGAGGTAGAGTTCGCCAGCCCAAAGTTTAATGTACAAGTTCTTTCTACGCCATGCATGGGGAATATAAGTTATTTTAAAATCTGATAATTATATAGTTTAAGTACTCTTTTCCACAAAGCAATGCTTTCTAGAAACACACAGACCCCGTGTTGATTTACCAAAGGAAACTTAGTAGAGGCTACTGGTACATCTTGCTTAATGCATTTGCATTAATAAGGGCTCTCGCTGCCCAACCTGATCTCTCTGTTTATCAGAAGGTCTGATAATAGCTTGTCTTGTGGTGCAAGAATTCTTTGGTAAACTTCAAAATGGTGTGATAGAGTGAGCTTCCAAAACTAGGAAGAGAAAGGAACTTTCTTGATAAAATGAATCTAAAACAATATTATGAGAAAATTTGACTTTAATAGTGAAATATTAGGATTTTTACCTATAAATCAATAATAAGACAGTATGCCTTTGGTGGCAATTCTTTTCATCATGGAATTAGAAGTGATGCCAGTGCATAAATTGCCAAGGAAGTGAGAGGAACAGTTAATGTTGGCAGATGTTACCAATTAGGCATTTTTTTACACAGATACATTTTATTTATGAATATAAATAAAACAACAAAATGATTTTTAAAGTATTCTCAGTAAAAGATCAATGCACATATGTAAATAGCATTAATTTACACCAGATACCAAGTGTGACTGTTGTTTGTTCAAAAATTCCAATCCCAATGGAAATCTATAAATTCTTAGAAACACATGTAATGAAAAATAAACAAGAACTCTAGGTTAAAAATAAAGTTTAGGAACAACATGCGATAACACCTAAATAAATTGAGATTATCAGTATTTGGTATGTGGTAGACTCAGTAAGGCAAATATGTCCGTTCTTCAAATTTGTGTAGAAGGTGACAATTCTACACCAGGTTGATTTCAAATTCTAACTTATCCTAATTATATATATTTTCTTGACTTCACGAATTGTTCCTAAATACATATCTAGAAATATAATGGGCAAAGAAAAGCCCAACAAAATTTTTGAAGAAGATTGGGGTCAATCATTACGATGTCTCCCCTGGACACCAAAACTTAAAGAATTGTCATGCCTAGATATGGACACGTGACCGTTTTCATCTTAAAAAGTTTGCATGCCAAGAAACCGGTAGAAGGTGTCCCACCGACAAAATAAATAATGATCGTATAACTGTTTTTGTAACCCTTACTTTTGCTTTAAGCTTTATTTGAAAGATACCATTATCAGTGACTTCAGCAGACAGCACTGTACTTTTCTGAAATAGTAGTAAGTTCAGGGGAGTGGAGGATACACTCTTCTTCTCCATCATCCCAAAGGTGGGATTTTCGACTTACCATTCCGAGAAGTCTAAAGTCAAGAAGCAGTGTTGTCACTACACGCAGGAAGAAAGGGGGTAAAACTCCTATATCTGAAAGGTCCTTCTGTTCGAAGGAGAGTGGTTTTATTCTGGAAACCCACCAGGCTGACTTAAGCCCACACAGAATATTCTAGAACTGCAAACCATAGCTACTTCCAGCTGCAAAAACATTTGGGGAGAAAAACATAAGCAGCTGTGGACATCCATCAGTCTGAACACCTCAAAGATCTGTGGGGAAGAAGAGCATAGATACAGGGAGGCCAAGAAGTACCATCGCTATAGATAATGATCTGGAAGAAACATATAGAAGAGAAATCTCTGTGGTGCACTAATTAATTAAATTCCAGATGAACGTAAAACTTCAATGTGAAAAGCAGAGACTTCAGACTTTCAGATGAAAACATGGTGGGCTCCTGGAGGGCTCACTTGGGTTAAACATCTGACTTTGGCTCAGGTCCTGACCTCGGGGTCCCGAAATCAGCTTGCATTGGGCTCGCTACTCAGTGGGGAGTCTGCCTCTCCCTCTGCCCTCTTCCCCCATTCATGCCTTCTGTCTCAAGTAAAATCTGTAAAAAAAAGAAAGAAGACATTGGAAAATATCTTGATATCACCGGAGAAAATAACGTCTTAAGCCAAAGACTGCAATACCTTCTATAAAAGTGTAGATTGGTAAATACAACTACATCAAAATACACCTATTTTGTAAGACAAATGCACTTTTGTAACTTGCGTGGGGTAGGGGGTACCGACAACACCACCAAACTCTGGAATTAAGCCAATGGGTTTTTCCTACTCTTTGGTGATTCAATACCTTAGAGAAATGTTCACTCATGCTGGAAAGATAGATGAATTCACGACATGATTTATCATATAATACACTTAGCAAAGACTGTCTGTAATGCATGAATGCGTAGCCTTCCCTATTTTGTCTTTTTATAACTGCTTAAATACCTATACCTCCCTGAGCTACATTTATTTGATTTTTCTTTAAATATGGCAAAAAGTGAACCATTAACTGTAGACATGTAGCCCATTGTGTTCAAATAAATTTGGGTAAGGAAACATAACATCATCTTTGGGAAGCATCCTTTTACTTTTTCCTTTTGAACAACTCTGTATAAATATCTCAGGTGAGATTCAATACTTCTAATTTCCGAGGCGTGCCCATAAAAGAGGGAAAGGCAATTTGTAGATGCGATTGTATAGTATGTGGGAACATTTAGACCTAGCCGCGTCTCAAAATTGAATAATGGGGGGGATTCTCACAAAGGGAAATAAAACACTGGCAAAAAATTGATTTGGGACTCTACATCATAAATGGGTCCATTTGGTAGTTATGTCTTTACAATATTATCCACCCGACATGTGGAGGAAAAGAGGTATTTTTGATCATGCTTTCGAAAACACATTGTTATGACCGTTGAATAATGCTGTTTGTGGCGGAACACAGGCATTTATCTTGCTCCCTTTTCTACTCATTAAGTTGCCATTTCCTGTAAATGACCATTGAGCTACAATCATCCCAAATTACCTTCTGCCCTCCTCTTGCCTAGTGAATGGAGCTCCCCATACATATTCCAGGTTCTGAACTCCTCCGTGGCCCCGAGTAAAATATGTATCGAGCCATGATAAATCTTGGAAATTGATCATTGATTCTAAACCTCTTCTTTTATTAAGTGCCTTTTTGAAAAAAAAAAATGCCTCGTGTATATTTATATACACATGTTAGCCAAGTGCATAAGATTAAAACCAGAAAAGGTACTATTTTTTACCTTCAAGAAAATTTTCTCTAGTATTTATTTACTGGTGACGTTTCAGCATCAGGATCAAAGCAACAAAATACAGTGTTGCCCAAATCCGAGCATCCTTCAAGAGATTTTTTCACGATCAAGAGAATCATTAATGCTCGGGGCTGGCTGTTACAAGCTTAACAGAAAAGCACGAAAGGCATAGCAGCCATGGTATCGGCTGTAAATAACAACATACAAATGTAATTTTATGAAATAAGGTGGAAATTGAGAGGGAGACAAACCATAAGAGACTTTTAACTCTATGAAAGAAACAGGGTTGCTGGAGCGGCGGGGGGTAGGGGGAAGGGGTAACTGCGGGGTGGGCACAAAGGACGGCATGGGATGGGATGAGCCTGGGTGTTGAAATCTACCCCTGAAACTAATTTAAAAAAAAATTATTCAAGTTTGTGATTCTAGCCTTCCAAACAGCTGAGTATGTAGTAGGGGGTTAATAATTACTTCTTGAAGTTAATGAAAACATCAAATGGATAGTCATTTCCAAAAATATATACACAAATGTAACTTGAGCCTACATTTGGTGCTGATAAACAGAATAATAGTCTTGATACTGCACCTTGAGTAAGAATCTGTGGAAAGGAACACAGCCAGTTACAGAAACAATAAGTGGTTTCCAGTGCGATCGGTTGAGGGCAGCGTCCCCCGTAGACAAGATGGCAAATGTGTCTGGAAGACAGCATGGACTGCCCACCCTCTTAATGGGTCAGTCCTGTTTTCAGAGGGGAATTCTTTCCACAAACACTGGATAAAAGAAGGTTGGTCCTGTGAGCTGCCTAATAAGAAGTGATGATTTGGGGCATTGTCAATGGTGTTTGAGTGGACACAGTGACCTGCTTCCCTACATGATATGATACTAAAACAGAGGACAGGGTCAACTCTGGTCCCTGACTCTCTGTCCCATGCTGCTTCCCATCTCCTGGACCCAAACCTGTCGCCCTTTATGCTCTGCCCCCGAGATGGTTACTTCATCCTTCTGCCTGACCCCATGCCCCAGCTCAGAGGGCTTGTCTGCCCTCTGGCTTCTGATTGGGTTTGACCAATGGAGGTCGGAGGGTTGGGGAGAGATGTGCAGCAGCCTGTGTTCCCAGAGCTCTTCTGGACTCTGTGCACCAGCGAGGGCTCCTCTCTGCAGCCTGTTCTTACGGCCGTTTCCGACTCTGCCCTTTCTGGTTTCTGCATTTTCTTGCTGTTACTGATTCTGCAACTTTTTAGCGGTTTTGTTCCCTTTACTCAACTGTCCTCACTTAT
Source organism: Pteronura brasiliensis (assembly GCA_004024605.1). Lineage (NCBI taxonomy): Eukaryota > Metazoa > Chordata > Mammalia > Carnivora > Mustelidae > Pteronura > Pteronura brasiliensis. Next base: position 117,933 of record PJEN01003553.1, read on the forward strand.
CCCCTCACGAGGATGCCATGGGATCCCCTTCAACCCCCACTCAACACAGAGCATGGAGCAACGTTCACATTCCTGTCTTGCCAGACCCCAAATTCCAGCGTGCAGACGTCAGGAACTAAACACTCAGGGGTCCATGTTCCACATGTCTTTGCACAAAAGATGTCGTAGCACCCTCTTCTTTCCTAGACTTATTTTCTTCAGTGTTTAAAATTTGTTTTACTGAATGTGTCCTGACCATCTTGTGGCAGAGCTACACAGACAGTTCCTAAATATGGCTTTGGGTGTGTGTGGGGTAGCCTAGATTTCCTTCGTACATATGGGGAGCATCTGATTCCATATACAAAATGCAGCAGTAAATTACCCTATGCATATTTTTTGTAGAACTGTGGATGTGTATGCAGGATAAATTCCTAGCACAGGGACTTCTGGGTCAATTGTAGAAGCATTTATAAGAATTGGAGATATTTACAAATCCTCCTTTGTAGGAATTCAATGGTAGTGGGTCGAGGTCCCTCTGGAAAAGTGTGAGGACACTTTGGACTCGTGAATAAAAGCGTTAAGTCAGATTTCACAATTCATCCAAAAGTGATAGGTAAAAAAATGACCTTAATGGGATTTTATTTCTTGAAGATTTTTTAAATTTATTTATTTGACAAAGAGATAGATCACAAGTAGGCAGAGAGGCAGGGAGAAAGAGGGGGAAGCAGGATCTCTGCTGAGCAGAGAGCCCAAGGCGGGGCTTGATCCCAAGACCCTGAGATCACGACCTGACCTGAAGGCAGAGGCATAACCCACTGAGCCACCAGGAGCCCCTGAGCTTATAATTCTTAATGTCTCTTTCTATTAATGGGTTGTGAATATTTTATATGACTACTAATAATGTCTGTTTCACTTTTTAATCAACTCTCGGGTAATTTTTATTATCCTTCTTCTAGGGCACATCTCCAGATTTTTATACGTACATAAACATTTCTAGCAGATTTTTATGTATTTGGAAATTAGCCCTTTGTATTGTAATTTGCAAAAATTTTCCCAGAGTGTCCCCATCTTGCTTTATGTATCTTTTGCTATAAAGACTACTGAAAAACAGTTTTAATCAAATTTATCGAGACATCCCTGGCTATCAGCTTTTCTTTTTAAGATTTTACTTATTTATATTGACAGAGAGATATAGCAAGAGATACAGCAGGGTCAGTGGGAGAAGCAGGCTTTCAGCTGAGCAGGGAGCCTGATGCAGGGCTCAATTCCAGGACCCCGGGGATCATGACCTGAGCCAAAGTCACATGCTTAATGACTGAACCACCCAGGTGTCCCAGATTTAGAGTTTTAATCAAAGGATTTTGGGTTACCTGGCTGATTCAGTTATTGAAGTATGCAACTTTGATCTTGGGGTTGTTAAAAAAAATTAAATGCTTTTCTAGGAGAATAGTCTATATAAATCTATATCATCTATGTAAAATAAACACACATACTCTATTTAGACAACAATGACACAACTGGTATACAATATTCAATATTATCTATTATGCATATAATATTGGGCATATAAATGCTACGTGATTAGAATCCTATAATTACAATAAACATTTATCAGGCATCATTCGTCTACCTGTAAACAAACCTTTCAACTGAGCTGTATTTTTGAGGTACCAACATGCTAACTTGGGGCTGGCTATAAAATTGAGAAAAATACTGTCTATCTCATGTTTTAAATGCAGTGATATTTTTGTGAAGATTAAGTTTCTTATAACGGTGGCATAATTTCCTTCACACATAGTTGAACATTTCTTTATCTTTGCCGCATGCTGTCCCCAGCTTGACCCTGAGTGACTTTCTTTGGCAATCTGGGTCCTCAGAGAGCTCAGGGGTCTAGGTGCCCTTCCTAACAATACCTTCTGAAGGGCTTGTCCCTTTTTACGGTGGTCAAATCACAGTGGAGAGCCAGGGAGGCACACAAAAGAATATTTTCCCATATCAGTTCTCTGAGCGCTAGATGGGGGATAATTGGGTGATATGGTCTGTATCTACTGTGAAAACGGTGTGGCAATATGTAGGGCTATATTTTATGGCCCCTTGATGGTTTTTAGGAATCGCCGTTTATGGAAAGCTTCATATCTGTGTTTTGATGCCCCCAGTAAAACGTGATAAACCAGTGAGGAAAACCCCTAAATGTTTTAAAACCATATTGGATTGTATGCCTAATGCAGCCTTGCATGGGGAAACATCTGAATAAGTGTCAAGTTCCCTACTAGATCATCCCATAGTAATGATCTAACCATACATCACCCCAAGACCATATTACCTGTAGCTCTTGACACCCACAGCCTATACATAAACGTATACTGAGGGCTTGTGTTGGATAAGATTGTGTTCTTCTTGGCTTTACATGTTACCTCAGCAACAAATTCTCTGCTACAAATAACCCCTGAGAGTCCATTGTTTTGCAAATGAATTTTACAAGTCGTAGGGCAGTGTGGGACTGATAAGCACAGCCTTGTGGTTGGTCAAACCCCCAAACCCCAAAATGAACATGTGTGGTCTAGCTGCATTTAACAGTAGCCTTTTGTGTGGTCTAGTCCCCTCACCAGGCAAATATTGCAGAGATATCTTATTTTACTTATTTTAAAGATTTTATTTGAGAGAGAGAGAGAGAACAAGAGTGGGGAGAGGGGCAGAAGAAGAGGGAGAAACGGACTCCCTGAGCTGGAGCCCAACATAGGACTCCATTACCAGGACCCTGAGCTCATGACCTGAGCCCAAGGTAGACACTTAAGTGACTGAGACACCCAGGTGCCCCGTTGCATGGATATTTTACAAAAGTGTGTCCCATTGCATTAGTATCCCAATCACTTAGAGAGTAGCCCTCACACACTGCCACTTGCAAAATGAGTGAGGGGCGCTTGCCTTCTTTCTATCTGCTGATATAGAAAAAGAAACTATTATTCCAACTAAGAAATAAAGCCAGAACACTGGATCCTATAAATGGGGGAAGTGTGTCCAGTCATAAACCCAAAAGAGCCTCGTGTCAGCTGGATGTCCATAACAGAGCTTTCCAGCCTAGAGTAACTGACCCGCATAAATCCCAAACTCATCTGCTTTTTGGGACTTTCCGTGGCATCTGTCTGAGTTATACCCTGAAGGACAGCTTTTTGGAACGCTAGCTTCTATTCTAGAGAACGTTTCTATGGCCTTATCAAAAGGCAAATGTGAGTATCTTTTCCAGGAGGAGGCTGAGCTCTACCCATGTCAGATATAAAATCTAAAGATACAGAACATGGTTGAAAGTTCTGAAAGTAGTTTAGGGGTCTATGTGTGGAGGTGATTTGGGTTATAACAGCAATGATGAAACAGCAGATTTACTGCCATCATTTATGGAATATACATAGACATCATACTCATCTTTGTTGAATTTGTGGAGGCAAATATTTTTTTCTCTATTGTACTTTACTTGAAGATAATAGTCACAGCCAGACATTGTTTTCAGATAGTAAAGTCATCCCCTCCCAAAACAAACAAACAAACAAACAAAAGCAACTAAGGATGAGGGAAATATTCCAAGCCAGAGGTTGGCATGCTACATCATGTCTTGGACCAAATCTATCCTATCAACTGTCTTTGTAAATAAAATCACATGACAGCAAGCTTGTCCCCTTTTGTTTATTAATGTCTATCCCTACTTTGTGATACAGTAGCCAAATTGAGTCTACAGTTTCAGGAGAGACCATATATCCCTTAAACCCCACAACACCTTTTCTTTTCCCCGCCCATGGGACTAGTACTCAGTTCTAAGAAGAAATGACCTGTCCATCCATCAGAAGACATTGCAGGAATTTCAATGCATGTTAGTAACTGAAAAAAAAAAAAAAAAAGTCTGAATGGCAGCGTCCTGCAGGAGTCCATCTCTGTGACATGGTGGAGAAGGCAAAGCCATGGAGACCGTAGACAGATCAGCGGTTGCCAGAGGTTAGTGGGGAGGGAGGGATGAATGGGCAAAACACAAGGGACCTACAGGGCAGCGAGAATCCTGGGCTTCAGACTGTAAAGATGGGGACCTGTCACTGTACCTTTTTCCAAACCCACAGAATGCTCATCAAGAGCAAACCTTACCTTATGTATGCATGCTGCATGATTATAATGCGTCACTATAGGTTAATCCTCATAGCAGGTGTCCCACTCTGGTGGGGACGTTGATAATGGGAAAGCTGTGCACATGGGCATGGGGTATGGGCAGCAGGTCTATGGGAATTATCTGTAGCTCCCATTCAGTTTTAGCTGGAAACCTAAAACGGCATAAAAATCTTAACTCTTAAACAATGCAGGTAAAAATGAAAATATGCATTCGTGGAAAATGGATTAATTGGCTCAAAGACCTCAAATAATGAGGGGATGAGGCAGATGGACAAGACACAGAGAATGCCAATATTAATAGGACAGATTTAAACCCAGTATATCAATAATTAAATCTAATTCAAATAGATGTTGTGCTCCACGTCAAAGAAGACAGATGTCAGACTCTGGGATGTTGCATTTTGAGTAGATGCCCTCAAAGTTATGCCCCATGTGACACCATCTTGTACAATCTGGCCCACTCACACATTGATCAAGAGATAGAATGAGGGGTCACCTGCCTGGCTCTGTTGGCGGAATGGGCAATTCTTGACCTTGGGGTCATGAGTTTGAGCTCCCATTGGGAGTAGAGATTACCTTTTTTCCCCAGGATTTTACTTTTTTATTGATAGAGGGACAGAGAGAGAGGGAGAGAAAGAATCTTGAGCTCTGTCCTCAGCGAGTGTGAAGTCCCAGGTGGGGCTCAGTCTCACAACCCTGAGGCCATGACCTGAGCTAAATCAAGAGTTGCACACTTGACCAACTAAGCCATGCAGGCTCCCCTAGAAATTACTTCAATATAGAAATAACTAAGAGATAGAATTAGATTCTCCCCACCCTCCTGCACCCAGGCAGAATTTTGGGGGTAGGAGTGACACTACGGGCTATCTGTGGCCAAGTCTTAAAGGACCTTGAGGCTCTTAGGTGCTCCCCTGCACTGATATAATTGGACCCTGAACCTCCTCATGCAAAAAGCATGAATGCCCATGCTGTGGGGCTATCATGTCACATGGAGAGGTCATGTGAAGGATCTCCTCATGTGTAGGTCATTGCAGCGTAGGACCCAGACATGTGAATGAATAAACCTCCCAATTACCCCAGACCCAGCTCTCTGGACACATGTCCCCCCTCCATCCCCTGGCTTCCTGACACAAGTCTCGGTATCCTACCACACTGCGCCCCATCTGGGCTCATTGCCACAGAAAACTCAAGCATTTGGGGTCATTTGTTATACAGCTGTGATGGCTCCAACATAACCCGTGCCTCTTTCTGGAGGAATTCTTAAAACACAGACTGGTTAAAGTAAAAGAATAAAAAAATATTTCCAACACTAAAAAAAATAGAGCCATATGGTATAGCCATATCAATTTCAAACAGAGCAGACTTTAAGAAAAATTGCAGTCAAGGGATTCTGTAATGATCAAATAGCCACGTTGTCTAAAAACTATAGTCATTCCCAAACCATGAGTACCTGAACAGGACAGAGATACAAACTAACCACATGGAATACAATTAGCGGTGGCTGTAAACATGCATGTAAAATACTTCTTTACGCCTCTGCTTTCACTTCTCTTGGGTAAACACGTCAAAGCTGGAGTAGACAATAGCTCTGTGTTTCATGCTTTGAGGAATCTCCAAATTCTTTTCCATGGCGGCCATGTCATTCCCACCAGCTGCCTACATTTCCAGTTCCTCCACACCATCCCTAACACGTTGTTATCGTCTGGGGTTTTGCTGTATTTTTTATTTTTCTTTTAAATACTAGGCATCCTAATGGATGTGACATGGCGTCTCCTTGTGATTTGGACTTCCATTCTCCTGGTGGCCAGGGGTGTTGAGCATCATTTCATGTCCTGATGAGCTGTTTCTATCTCTTCTTTAGAGAGATGTCTATGGAAGCAACCTATTGTCCATTGAGAGATGTATTGATGTCTTTACGCACAGTGGAATGCTACCCAGCCTTCAAAAGGAAGGGCATTTGGACACATGCTAAAACATGGGTGAGGCTTGAAAGCATTATGTTAAGTGAAATAATGCAGTTAGAAAAGAACAGATACTGTGTGATTTCACATATGGTACGTCCTTAGAGGAATCCCATCCACAGAGACAGAAAGTAGAAGGTGGGCACCAGGGGTGCGGACTGGGGATGGGAGTTAGTGTGGGATGGGGACATACCTTTTGGGAAGGTGACAAAGTCCTACAGACAGATGGGTGGGAGCAACCTGAAAATGCTTCATTCTACTTCACAATACACTTTAAAAATGGTTAAAGTGGCAAATTTTATGTTATGCACATTTTAACACAATTAAGGGACGCCTGGATGGCTCAGTTGGTTGAGTGTCTGACTCTTGACTTTGGCTCTGGTCATGATCTTAGGGTCTTGGGATCAAGACCCACGTTGTGGGGGGATGTGTCTACTCAGCGGGGAGTCTTCTACTCCTTCCCCTGTCTTGCACTCTTGCTCTCTCTCTCTTAAATACACAAATAGAATCTTAAATATATATATATCAATATCAAATATAGTAACACAGATTTTTGGTGGTAAACTGTAGGCATCCTACAGAAGAAAGGGCAGTCATTGGTGAGATGGCCATGCTCTCTAGCATGCATGAAAGACTCCATTTCTTAATCAGTGGTACAGAGGGTGCTCACTTGACAATAATTCCATCAACCAAACAATGTTTATTTGTGTGCTTTACCACAGAGATCTGAACTTGCATGAGAAAGTTTTCAAAATGTATGTAGATAATATTATCCTTTAAATTTGTATCTTACACATATTCATAAATATGTACCAATATATACATATCCATACATATATACACATATGTACCCACACACACATATATATAATTTAAATATCTATAAGTATATGCAGATAGAAATACCTAAAGAACCCAAAAATGTAAACTGCATATTTTAAATTAATATACATAATTTTACATATCAACAAAACAAATTCTAAAATGCTATTGATATTAACATATTAATATTAATTAAATTGATGTTAATTTCCTCTTAACTGAGTTGAAAATTAGTTTCTCAATACTGATATGTAGTAAATTAACACAACTCTAGTGCCATACAGCAATGCAGATTTGTTCTTACAATCCTGGAGGTCCGAATCTGACATTTTGTTTTTGCCAGCGCTGTGTTCCTACTGGGGGATTCCGAGTGGAATCCATCCCTTGGATTTCAGTTCCCAAGACTTCCCACACCCCTCAGTTCATGGCCTCTTCCTCATCTCAGTCCAGCATCTTCTGTTCTCTGATTCCCTACAATGAACCCTGATATTCCCACTTACCCTCTCTAAGCATGTGTATGGTTACATTGGATCCACTCAGATAATCCAAGATAATCTACCTATCCCCAGATCCTTCACTTCATCTCACCTGAAAAGTTAAAAAAAAAAAAAAAAGAAAAAATAGGATGATAAAATATTCACATCTTCTGTGAATGAGGGCAAAGATGTGTTTGGAAAGATGGGCTCATCACTTTGGAATGGTAAGGTCATGAGCGATCTCCTTTCTTACCTAAATCCCATCTTTGTGATGTGGTTTCTACCACAACTGCAAAAGCCTTCAGCAATTTCTGTTGCCCTGAGAGTATAATAACCTGGCCCCCCCAAAAAAACACTTTCCTTCTGACAGTACTTAACCATGTCCACATTCAATATGTTCATGTTCAGAGAGATGAATGAGCTCTAGGATCTTTGAATTTCAGTGTACTCTGAATCATTCCCATTATAAAATCCTGTTTCTCCATGTTTAATTTTTTTCTTATTTCTCTAACTCCTAACCACATTTTTCATGGGATTAAACGTAGTTGGACAAAACTGTCCATTGCTTGTCTTAGATTACTGAATGAAGAACAGATTTGGGGGAAAAAATAGAAAGCCCACGTGTTCTTCAAAACTGGGAGTTCATTTGGGATGTGTGTGGACATATGTGTAATTTGGACGAACCTTGTAATACTTAATCATTCTCTTATGTCAGTTTTTTCACTACCCACCAATCGTTACTCTCAGGCGAAGCTGGCAGATGGTAAGTCCATATGCCATGTATTAAAAATACACTCTCAGAGCCATTGCTTTTAAATATGAGACCATTTCTGGTGTGTGTTTCTTTTAACTTTTTTGGGTCATGGTTAAAGATATGATAAGGCTGAGAGCAAGACAGAATCAGCAAGAAAAGATGCATCTTCCCGGCCATCTTGGGACCCCACCTGAAATTCTTTGGACTTATCCAACAGTCTTCAGGCACTTTTGTTGGATGGGAGAAGATCATTTCTTCTCTCTCATGCACATGCCATGAGGCATGAACTTTAGGATCCAGAGGAATCGCTGGAAGTGGTTGAGTTCCAGGCAGACAGATGTCTCTGGCTGGCTCATAGGACTGGGATCCTGCGTGTGGCCAGCCCTATATCTATGGAGAAGGAAAGACTAAAATAGAAGAGGGGATCCAGCTATCTGATATCTTATGGACCAGCCATCTAGAAAAACAAAACATATGCATCCAGTTACAAATGATTTTGCACACCTGGTCTCTTCCTGGCATTGTGGAAATAAGGATATAGACCTTGCTCTTAAGGATCTCCTGGATTCATTTGCTTTATTGAATTTTTTCTGCTACTCATCACTCCACTTGAGTAGATTTTGTGCAAGGCTCCTTGACCTCTACATTGGACAGTAGAATATTTCTGGTCTTTCGTGGCTTCTTGGTCAATATTTCACACTCCCATCTGCTCCCAGGAACTGGGAGCATATGTTTCCCTTATCTTCAAAGACAGCAATCTCCTGATTTTTCTCTGGTCTCCAGATCTCTGTTCCCCCCATGTGTTTTGAAGTTGCTTCCTGTATTACCCATCCATCAGGGTTCTCTTCCATCCATAATGCAGCTCCCAAGTCTGCTGCTTCTGATGTCTCCTCGGTGCTTCTTTTCTCTTGTGTCTTCACTGGAAAGCACCAGTATCTCCAACAAGGGATGAGGAGGATGTTGGCCTCTCACTCAGATTAGAGATGACCGTGAACTACTCACTCAGCATGACTTATCTTTGCTCCAGATTACCTGTCATGGCTATAATTTTATGCTTCTTTGCTTCTTGAACAGTGTCTGCTACACTACTCCACTATGAGCTTCATGAAGGCAACAGAATGTGTTCATCATGCTTATCTTGGATCCCTTATGATCTTGTGCACCAGACTCGAGACATTGCTTGATGAATGATTTGCTAGGAGCACCTGGGTGGCCTGGTCAGTGAAGCATCCAACTCTTCGTTTACACTCAGGTCATGATCTCAATGTTGTTTTAGACTCAGGTCAGGATCTCAATGTTGTGAGGTTGAGCCCACGGGGGCTCCATACTCTGCATAGAGTCTCCTTGAGATTCCCTCTCCTTCTGCCCCTCCTGCTTATTCTCTGTCTCTAATAAATAAATAAAATAAATATTTTTTAAAACTTTAGAAAATGAGTTGCTAATATATTTTTCTATTTCACAGAGCCTCATGTAAGAAATTAGTTGCTTGACTGGTTAGCTTTTTTATTTAAAGTTAGGAATCATGGTGGAAAAGAACCTGAAAGCAAAACCAGTGAATTTATGGTCATGGTGCAGTGTAGGATGCATGTATAGTGTGTAAATGGGCCACAGGTGGTGGGACAGCATGTGGGTTTCCTACCCCAAGCAAGTCTGCAGTTCTCTATAGACACCAACCAACTGGCTGTCCTGCAGTTCAACTCATTTCTGATACTATCTATCTACCTAGAGTTAGTACAGACACCACAGGTCAAGAGCTCAGTCCTACAAGACTGCCCCCAATTCAGGTGCCAGTCAAAAGTAGTGGGTCCCCAAGGTATCCATAGTTCTGTCCAATCTGATACAAATTGGGGTTCCCACTACTCCTTCCTGGGTTTTAACAATTATCATAGTGGCTCAGAGAACCCAGGAAAACACTTTACTTACTGCCCATGTGTAATACAGGATATTACAAAGAGTACAAATGATCTGTCAGATCAAAAGGTGGATAGGATGAGTTTGGGAGTTTGGGGCACACCATCATTCCAGCATCTGGATGTGTTCACCATCCCAGAAGCTCAGCGAACCCCTTCATTTGAGGCATAGTTGGAGATTCCACCATGTGTGATTGATTAAATCATTGGCCATTGGCACACTTGATTGAATCACTGGCCATTGGCGATTTGACCAGCCTCCAGCCACACTCTCTAGAGGTCATGGTCAGGGGTTCATGCTGAAAGTTCTGACCCTCTAATCACATGGTTGGCTCCTCTGATGACCAGCCTCCATCCAGAAGGGATCTATGGGCCCATTAGAGTCACCTCACTGACATAAACTTAGATCTATTTGAAAGGGACTTGATGTAAAAAGCATAAGATGTTCCTCTCACCTCCAACACTCAGGAAGTTATAAAGGTTTTATGAGCTTTGTCTCAGAAACCAAAAACAAATACTCACTCTATATATCTTTGTTTTTTAAGATTTATTTACTTCAGAGAGAGAGCAGGGTGGAGGGACAGAAGAAAATATCAAGCAGACTCTCCACTGAGCACAGAGCCCAAAGCAGTTCTTGATCTCACAACCTTGAGATCATGACCTGAGCCCAAACCAGGAGTCAGATACTTAACCATATGATCCACCCAGGCACCCCTATATTCCTTATTATATCACAATATCATGCATAGCAATTCCACCTGTGACAAGAAAACTCAAGGATGCAAGATGGCTAGATCAGGAGGTACGAGTATGCATCCTTTTGTAAGCAATCACCAACATACCTTCCAAAGCAGCTGTACCTTTTTGCCCTCCCACCAGCCACAAATGAGAGCTCCTGTTGCTCCACACTCTCATTCAGAAAATTGCTGTTTATGTATATGATGATTATTTGGGCAACATCCTTTGGTGTTGTATGCTACATTTTATGTACCAAATATTCTACTCATGGATAAGAGATCAGTATGGACGGAATCAGTACAAGCTCACATGGTGTTCATGTTGTCCTTATTCATTTTCATGTCTTCCTTATTCACGGTTGGCCCACCTCCCCATTGCAATTAAGCCCTGCACAATGTAGGTGTGAACTCTGCAGTTCCCCTTATATGTGGATATTTTTCCAATAAATACAATACACTTTTGTAAATGTGTTTTCTTTATGATTTTTTGAACATTTTCTTTTGTCGCTTACTTTGCTGTAAGAATACAGATGGACCACAGATAACATACAAGGTATGTGTTAATTGACTGTTTATGTCATCCACCAATTGTAGTTAAATTTGGGGGAAGTCAAAAGTTATATGTAGATTTCCACTGCTCCGCAGTCAGTGGCCTGTTTTTCAGGGGTCGAGTGTACTTACATGGATAAGTACACATTTGACTTCTTGATGCCTCTCAAAGCTACTTAGACAAGTGTCCCAACTCACTTATCAAGGGAGTACTTGAACCACAGAAACCCAACTGGACTAGTGCTTCTTCTTGAGTCACAGGGTGTCAAAGGCATCCATTGTCTAAGGCACTTGGCCAATACTGTGAAAATGCACATTTGGAAAATCTCATTATACTTGTCATTATAAGTTCATCCTTCTCCATACAGAGCAAAAATGATAAACAGAAGGGGTGCCTTGCTAGGTCAGTTGGAAGCATGTGTGACTCTTGATAGGGTCATGAGTTTGATCCCCACACTAGGTGTAGAGATGACTTCACAAAAAGAAAAAAATATAGACATATACAAGTTCATAGTTTATAAAGACCTAACAGTAGGCAGTATCTCCTTTGACATTACGGTCCTTGACTGGATTGACATTGTTAATACGTCATCCTAAAACATGAGATAGTTTATAATGTAACAAATCAACCAAATGCAAAAAAATTAAAATTGATAAAAATGCATATGATAGTCATGAGTTGGAAAATATTTATAGAGAGGAGATATGCTTAAGTATTACCTAAGCAAACTTGAATTAAATGTAATCACTACAGAAATATATGTTACTACCTGAAAATAAAAACACGCTGCAAATCACTGAATCAATCCCTCTTTATAACAAATTTCAAACAATACATTTATACTTTTATTAAAAATTATAAAATTTAAATCAAAATGTATTTAGAATTGTGATGATTTGTCATGTGTTTCATTATTTGGGACACTACAAAAGGTATATTTAAAAATCTCATTTTTCAAAAATAAATTAAATAAAATAAAAATCTAATTGTTCAAGAAATACATCATAGCTATTTTCACTAGATGCATAATGATATATGGATAAGTAACCTGTTAAACACAAGCATTTCTTTCAGTTTTATTTACTGAGGTTGAAATGATGGGAAAATGTGAATCAATATCTTCCTTAGGTTGTGTGGTTTATGAAGTAATTGTCATTCATTACCTATTTCATAATTTTACAGACATTTTGCACTTTCTTATAATTCCTTTGCCGCTTTGTTTGGTGATACTTTGGTTTACTCCCTTCGGCATTGAAATGGTGTTCTAGTTCTTAGATACATACATTTGCACATATTTTATGAAATACAATGGGAGAATTTATTCTTTCGATTTGTGTGGACTTCTAATAATACAAAGAAATATAATGGAGAGCACTTCGGACTCACTGCTTTTTCTTAGCACAGTATAAATTAGTTTTTGAGTGCAACAGAATGTTCCTCCAAATCCAGTAAGAGGTACCTTTTTCTTACAATTTCACAAGCTGGGTCTTACGACAAAATGAGTTGGTTTGCTTGAAAGGAATGATGGCTTGTATTCCAAAAAGAACCAAACTGAAAATTACAGACTGTTTCCTGGAACAAAGCAAAATTACACAATATATGTTTTCATGTTGTGGAATTTGTTTATCTGCAAGAATTTTATCATCATTCTTTCTCTCTGAGCAATGAAAGAATAAAAGAAATCTATTTTCACATGTATTATTGCTTGCATGTCAGCAATAAATATTAACTATTTGCTGGACAATCTGCTATACTTTTTTTTTTTGAGTGAAGCCTTTGCATTTTTTTTAAAAATAATTTACATAGAGAAAACTGTCAAAATAGAGGAATTTGTTAAGATGCAATTTCCCTTTATACTAAGTAATTTTAATAACAAAGAAAGTATCATGTAAACTTATGTTGTTTTAACAACTAAATTCCAGTTCAAAAAATGTATCTAGAATGTTGGTTTCATAAAACAGAATAAAGAAAAAACATAGTTGAAAATGCAAACAAGAATGTAGAAGCAAAAAATAAGAAGACTTTTTTACACCATTGGCACCAAAAGGGCCATAATGAACTGGTGTTTTTAAGTTTCTCATGTCCATGTGCAAACAGAATAAAAATGAGCATGGTGGTCCCTGTATTAGCAGGTGCAGAGGTCTGTCTTTGGTATGCACTTGTGTAAACTACACTACTCGCTTATCCATTAAAGTCTAGTCCTCATGTTAATTGTGAAGGCATCTGGCCCGTGTTTAATGTCTGCAATAATATTAACTGTAGGTCAAGCCACTTATTCTAAAGTGACTGGGAATCATATATTGCTTGAAAAGATGTAAAGCAAAAACTGATATTTCTCTGAGAAAGAATAAATTCTGTCTAAAGAGTATAACCTCCACTATTCCAGCCTCCAGTCCTGTCCTACAGATTTCAGGCTTGCGTGCTTCCATAAATTGCATGAGCCAGTTCCTTGAAATTCAAGAGATAGATAGATAGATGATAGATAGATGATACATAGATAGATAAATGATGATGATTGGTAGATACATACATAGATTGATACATAGATATTAAAAATAGATGATGGGGTGCCTGGGTGGCTCAGTGGGTTAAAGCCTCTGCCTTCGTCTGGGGTCATGATCCTAGGGTCCTGGGATAGAGCCCCGTATCGGGCTCTCTGCTCATCAGGGAACCTGCTTCCTCCTCTCTCTATCTGCCTGCCTCTCTGCCTACTTGTGATCTCTATCTGTCAAATAAATAAATAAATAAAATCTTAAAAAAAAAAAGATGATAGACTTTTATAGATATGTAGACATGCAAAGATAAATGACAAATAAATGATGGACAGATAGACCTATTGATGCATAGATATGGATAGATATAGATAGATGACAGATGAGATAGATATGAAAGATATACTAGATGGATGGATAGATATGATGGATTGATAGGTACATAAAATGATAGATGATAGATATGATGGATGGATGCAGAGGTAAATAGAAGATAGATATGATAGACGGATGGAGAAAGATGATAGATAGATGGATAGATGATAGATGCATAGATAGATGATAGAAAGAGATAATAGATAGATTGAATAGATAGGTAGGATGGATGGATAAATGGATAGATAGATGATAGATAGATAGATAGATTTGATGGATGGATGGATAGATAGATGATAGATAGATAGATAAATAGATAGATACATACATAGGATAGATGGATGGATTGATAGATTAGATGATAGAAAAATAAATGATAGATAGATATGATGGATAGATGGATGGATGGATGAATGATAGATAGATTAGATGATAGATAGACAGATGATAGATAGATAGATAGATAGATAGATAGATAGATATAGATAGATAGATGATAGATGTGACAATTATATAGACACATCCTACCAGTTCTGTTTCTCTGGAGAGAACGCTGACTGGTAAAGGTGGGACTAATCGATCCCACATATCCCAAGAGACAAGGCTGCTTCTCTGACCAGGAGCACAGAGTGTCTCGTGTGCTTAAGTCCTGATGCTGTCAGATCTAGTGGACAAGCAAGTGGGTGCTGAAAATTACCTGACTTGGGCAAAGGCACCAAGGGTTCTGATCCCTCATGATGCTACAGCATCAGGGAACCCCCACAGTGAAAAGACCATGAGAACAAGCTGTGGGCACAGGGGTCATGCCAAGAAGGGTGGCAGGAAACCAAAGCAACTATCAGGACTACTATTTATAGCCATATGTGCTCTCCTCTGGGACTGTGTGTGTGTGTGTCTGTGTGTGCTTGCTCCCCATTCTGTTTTATATAAAATATACTGTGGTCAGTTTTCACCTTATGACTTGACTTATCATCCATTAAAATGGGGTTAAGAAATTTAAAAAAAAATTTAAAAAAAATTTAAAATGGGGTGAAGGAGAGAGAGTGCCCAGCCTACTATGATGCAGAGTCTAATGGATGAAGGGGCCCCGTGTTTAAGGTAAAGTGAGACCCTTCTGTGTCCACACGTGTGCTGCATGGGTTGTGTGCTCTCCCCTCCCTGACTTCTTTTCAGCCAGAGTTCTGGAGGAAATCTATGAGCTCACAGCAATTTGCTCTCCTTCAAACCCTGCAGGGAGTTGCCTGGTAAAGACCCTCCGTGAGAATTTTCAGTCTGTCTGTGCTGGTGTACTAGCTCAAAGAGGTCCTGTGCACCATGGCCAGAGTGTGAGGGTCAGTCCCACCTCAGCAGCCATGGACCAGGCACCTGTGGTGGTCCAGCAAGAACTCTGAGCTTGGATGTTTTAGCCGTAGCCTCCAACATGCCTTCTTCTTCTTCCCATGCTTCTTCCCATGCTTCTTCCCATGGTGAGACACCAAATTCCCCACTCTGAATGCTGTTCTCCTGAAAACACCTAACAGTGAATTCAATCCCACCCACTGAGCTCTAGGTGGTGGGATTTGTTTTTGCCTTGGTGATAGCTCATCCTGGGTGTTTTCTTGAACACCGGTTCTGCTTCAGAGTACTACACTACAATCAAGCCACTTAAACACGCTGTCTTTTCCTCAGAAAGTAGGAGATGGGCTTATTAACCCATGAGGAATGAGCACATCTTTACAAGAACAGGAGCCCCATCCGAATGTTCAAATACACAGGAACACATGGCGGGGAAGAGATGAAGAGTGGTGACAGGTAAAAGTGTTTACATGCAGGAAAGAAGCAACCTTTCTGGGCTTGGCTACAGAAAGCAGAGTCAGGGACAAAGGAGGAAGAGAGGCCTCTGCAAAATTATACAAAGAGCATGCTTCTGTGCTGGATGAATCTCTGTCTCCCAATTCACAGGGAGCACAACAATGTCACAGAGCTTTTATGACAATGCCCCCAGGTTTAGGAGCATCGGGTTTTCATACAGGACCATATATTATCATTACCACTCTTTTCTCTTTGCTTTCAAAATACTACCTGGTTCTCCCTGCTATTTTTGTGCAGATAAAAAAAAAATGGAAATGTTCCCTAAAATGATATAACATTCTGTACTCTATTTCTAACTGAATTTACGTTTCCTCCTGTTGATTCCCAATGATTGTTATACTTTGAAAGTTTATAAGATGTTGCTTTACTTGAACGTGGTCGATTTGTTGGCAAATATCATTCTTAGTCTTTGGGTTTTTCCAGCAGTTGGATTACGGGTTCTCTGATGCTCAAATAAATGGGGTTCATTTTGATGCTTTCAATTATAAGTTGCAGAGAATGAGGGCTAAGGGCTGTGGCTAATAAGGTCTGGCCCCTTGCCTCAACTCAGAATATCTTTCTGCATCATCCCTCCTTCCAAGCCCCATGAGGCATAGTTTAGACTTCCCATGGAAGCATGACCACCTGTGCATTTCTGTGTCTGCCCAAAGCTACCTTTTGTGGTTGCTTATAAGCATCCTTCTTGGAATCCATTCATGATGAACTTCCTGTGAGTTAACCTTCATCCCAATGACAGAAATGACAAGATGCTTCCTTCTAAAATCAAATTAAGGACTTAATTTGTGTGCCATGTTGAATAGGTCCCCTTCTCTAAAATCTGCATCAACAGGAGACCTCAGAATGTAAGCTTAGTTGGAAATAGGGTGTTTTTAGGTGTAATTCCATTATGGACTCCTACACAATGATTGATGTCCGTCCACCCATGAGGAAAGATATTGGGACCCAGCGCAAAGACCACAGGAGCCATAGGAATGATGGTCCAGTGACTGTGGAGGCAGAGGCCAGGCATTGCTGGAGGCCAACAAAAGTAGGAGGCTGTTCAGGAAGGACTCTCCATCAGAACTTCCAGAAGGAACCAACCTGGCCCACCTTGACTGGAGACTTCTGGTGCTTGGAGCTCTAACAGAATAAATATCCATGGGTTAGCCACCACATTAGTTGGAAATTCCCCTTCCCCCCATCAACTGTAAGATTCGCAATTTTTAAGCACATTCATCCCCTCAGGTGACATTCTGACCGCATTTTCTAGAGCAGCAAGACAGAACTGAGGACAGAAAGACAAGGTCTCATCAAGGGCAGAGCCTCACCTGAGTGGACCTCCCCCTGAAGCTCTGTCTATTCTGCCCCAAACAGCTAGAAAAAAATGAACAGTCAAGCTCCTAGGCACACAGCACTCTGGTGACTCACCTTCTGACCCATTCTGTCAGACAGCCCAAGCCTCAGCCCTGTCCCTGGCAAGATCGTGAACTGCTTCTGCGTCTGTGTTGGAAGTAAACCAAAAAAAAGAAAAAAGAAAAGAAACAACATAATGGAGATGTGCTTAAAGCAAATTAAGAATTAATTGGGATCAGAGGCCACATTTCACTGATCTCATCCAATGGGTATGTGTTCATTTTAGTTCCTGTTACCTTAAAAAATACGAAAATGTATACAATTTTAAAGTGTGGACAGATGGAAATATTACATTCAAAATATTTCAATAATATTTTGAAATGCTATAATGAGCAAGGCTGTTGAAAGCCTGGCACAACCTTTCCAAAAACATGTCCCTTGGAATTGGAATTAATAGGAACCGTATTTAAAAACAAAAACAGTAAGAAGCATGGACACAGTGGATTGAATACACTCACAGATACAAACACACGCAGACACGTGTAGATTTTTGTTGTTCTTGTAAAGCTAATAGGAACATTTAATCCATAAGGAGGTACAATATGTATGTAGGGGAGGATAGTCAAGGTTTTTACTGGGTTTTTTTTTTTTCTTCCTGAGTATTCTAAGCATGAAACTCAGCGGCAACACGTGAATTTTAATGCATTCTCCTAGCCACGTGTATATACAACTTCCGGAGAATGAGGGATTTTCTTTGCCATTATTCTTTTTTTTTTTTTTTTTCCCTTAAAATTAACCTTCTTCACAACACCTAGTAGGGGCACAATCAATTAATTCATACATTCACTAAATACGTATTTCAAATCACCCTTCCTGAATGGAACCAAGCTCCGTACCCGCTTTCATCCAGTCTCCTGCATCATCACCACCCTGGCGTGCAAACACCACCCGATTCCATGCAACCCACATCGTCCTTTACTCTGCCCTCAAGTCAGTCTTCCTTTCTTCTCCCACCTGACACCATCGTCTTCCTCTCCAAACCGACATCAGCATTTCAACGTGCATTCGATACTGATTCTGTAACATCTTACTTTTTCTTGCAAAGTAGAAGCAACACTGTTCACCAGCAGAGACTGTGGGTAACAGGTAGACACTGTTTAACAATAAGCACGTGGACACCATGTCTACTGGAGGGACGCACGGAGTACCTGTTCTTCAGCCTCATGGGTGACATTGCTAGTGCATATGAAGCTCAAAATAAATCCACTTTAAAATCCCCCCAAATTAGATCCCTGCATCAACGGCATTCTACCATCTTTAAAATTTATGTGACGAAAATGATCTAGACACTGTTACTGTTTGAACAACTAGTGTTTCTCTTATACCACGTACACTGATTGTCCTTTCGAAACAAAAAGTGCAAAGTCATAACAACACATCACGTGATTTGCCATTGCTAGGTGATTGTGTTGCATTAAGTATCGATTTAAACAACAACTAGGTAGATAAGTGAAGATTTTAATAAGCCTTTCAAACAATGGCTCAACAATAAAACGTTACAAAATACTTGCAGAATGGTATGATGGATTAAAAATTCAATATCCCATCTTCTTTCTTTGAGCTGATAGACTAGTCCTGATTTCTATAATTTGAAAGAGTACTTTGGTAAAAAAGAATCCTGAATCAAATGGGGTATTTAACTGGGCTCCATGGACACACAAATGTGCCATTTAACCAAATTTCAAGTAGTCTAGGCACAAACTGAACAGAGAGGCACTCTGATTTTTACCCCCGCATTTGGTTCAATGTATTGCTAATCAAGACTCATTATTCTGCTCTCAATTTAAATGATTATATGTACACTCTGACTGTTCCTATTTCAGAATAATCACGCCTGATTTATATGTAAGGAGAAATAGATTGTTCTGGTGGAATTGTTGGTGCTCGAATTTTAACTCCAAAGAATAAAGGGCGGGATGTGGAGAACTGCCCCAAATCTCACCCCACCCCCCATCCTTGGATGAATCCTAGATGTTTCCTCATGCTGTTTTCTTGGCCTCATGGAAGTTCGTGATGCCCGGACACATACAGTGACACCTCCCTGATATGTGAGCTTGCAGAGAATCTTAAGGCCATTCAGTCTCACGATAATAATACCCATGGTTGTAATTATGGTTATCCAGCTACTGCTTACCGAACTCTAATTCTCACTCAGTAGATCTGAAGAAGGGCTTCATAATTTTGCATCTCTAACAAGCTCCCATGTGACGCTGAAGCTGCTTGCTGGTCCGTGGACCACACGTGGAGCAACAAGGCCCTCAAGGACATGCAGCAGTGAAATCTTGCTGCAGTATTCACCCTAAGCTCTTGATTCTAGGTCGGTGTAGGTTATACACAGCATTACCCTGAATGAAATCCATAGACAGATCTTTGAGATACAGAAGAGGCTGCCTGGAATCTTGCATGAATATCATTTCACAGACCCCGAACTGTCATTTTCCGAAGAGGGTGAGCTGCTCTTTTATTTGAAGGTTACAGTGGAAAGGAACAGTGAACTCTAGCAATGCATGAATAAAAAACACTACGGAAAGGCAGGACGTTGAGACTTTCTGGCTCTAGAGAGAAACGTTAATTACAAAATTAGCCTGTGATTGGAAGAGCTGCAACTCTTGCTGGTTATTCCCTAGAGGGTTAAATAGGTCTGTATAAACACAAGCTTGAGTCTTGCTAAGCCTGGAGTGTGGTGCTTTCTCTGATGGGTACCAGCACACCTTTCTCACACGTCCTGCCCTGGGGCCTCAGGTGCACAGCACTATTTGACTCCGAAATTGATAAAACAAGTACATTATTAACCAAAATTATAAAATTATGGATCTATAGCATAATGAATATATTGCTTATGTATTAGTGAATATAGGTGTATGTTATTATACATAGTATATGTATTATAAATATTTTATAAATTATTAGTGTATTATATGTTAATATAATTATATTTTAATAATTCATAATTATATTTTGTATTATACTTTTAGAAACAATATATTCATTATATTATAGATCTATTATTTTAGAGGAGCTACAGAACATTTCTGTCATGAAACATCATTTGAAAAGACACCATTGATCTAGAGGATAAAGAGTATTTATGGCCCTTATTGATGTTTCACTGGCTTTACCACTCAGACATAAGCAGAAATACACACACCCACACCCACACACCCAGATCTGTTTTGACAAATGTTCACAACCAAATGTAGATTACCAGGCAAGAGTAAGGGCTTGTAATCACTGCAGACTAATTCTGCAAACAAAATACAAATGAATTATTTTCATTAAAGAAGCAAAGAGACCTTGAATCTAGTGAGTTCCAGGTGTAGTTAGTCTAATAAGATAGTTATTCAAATTTTCACTTGTGCAGAACAGTAAATTTTTAATGGAAATTAAGAGAAAAAGGATCTCAGGGGACTTGTGTTTTTCGAACTCAGTTCATTAGAAACACTAGTATGATCTGCCTTGCAAAACTTTCATATTTCAGATTTTTTTCCTAAAATGCAAATTTTTGATTAGAGTTTTTATTTTAAAACCTGCACGTGGATGTTTATAGCAGCTGTATTCATCAGTCCCGAAACTCGGATGCCACTCAGATGCTCTTTAGTAGGTGAATGGGTAAGTAAACTGTGGTCCATCCAGAGATGAGAATATTACTCAACAATAGAAAGAAATGAGATTCCAAGCTATAAAAAGTCATGGAGAAAACTTAAATACATATTACTAAGTGGCAAAATCCAATACGAAAATGCTACATCCTGGGGTGCATGGGTGGCTCAGTCAATTAAGTGTCTGCCTTCAGCACAGGTCATGATCTTGGGGTCCTGGGATCGAGCCCCGCATCGGGGTTCTCTGTTCAGCAGGGAGACTGCTTCTCCCTCTCCTTCTGCCTATGCCTCTCCCCCTACTCCTGCTCTTTCTCTGTCTCAAAAAAGAGAAAAAAAAATAAAGTATTTTTAAAAAAGAAAACAAAATGCAACATCCTGTAGGATTCCAACTCCATGACATGTCTGGAGACAGGAAAGCTCAGTGGTTGTCAGGAGATGTGGGGAGGGATAAACAGGCAAAGCTCAGAGGATTTTTAGGGCAGAGAAGCGACTCTGTGTGATACTATAAAGGTGTACACTGGCCATTCTACATTGGTGCAAACCCATAAATAGTCAGCACCAGGACTGAACCCTAATGTAAACTGTGGGTCTGGGCCATCATGATGTGTCCGTGTAGATCCACTGACCTTAACACACGCACCATCTGGTGGGGACATCGGTAACAGGGGAAATTCTGCTTATGATGTGGGGTTGGGGGCATATGGGAAATCTCTGTACCTTCTGCTCAACGTTACTGTCAACGGAAAGCCACTCTGAAAAATAAAGTCAATTTTTTGAAATGTGCTGAAAATGTTACTGTTTTAACTTTCAACATTCTTCTTTACTGCAAGAATTTAAGAGGAGGAAAATGATCTGTTTATATGAACCCAAGGATTCACTATTTCTGTTTTTCTTCATTTCTGACATTCCAGATTTTCCTCTATTATTATGTCTCTTTCCTCTGTAGAATTTCTTTATTTCTTTTTAAAAAAAGTAGATCTTGGTGACAAGTTATCTCAGTTTTTCTCAAACTGAAATGTCTTTACTTTGGCTTCCTTCCTAAAGGGCATTTTTTCCCCCTGCATACAGACTCGACTTTGTGTGCTTTTCCTTCAGAAATGTAAAAAAAAAAAAAAAAAAAATTTTTTCCAGTTTTTTTTTTTTTTTCTTTATGATTGTTTTCTATTGTGGTAAGAACACTTAAATTGGAGATCTGTCCTCCTCTCCAACTTTTGACTGAAGTATGGGTAGAGCTTCACAGCACATCTGTGAAAATTACTCCTGTTGCATACCTGAAACTTTAATCCTATAGAATAACTCTCCCCACTGCCCCCTAACCCCAGTCCCCAGCAACCACCATCTTATGGTGCACGTATCTGAGTCTATTTCAGTGGGCTCACGAAAGTAAAACCACATTGTATTCCCCAAACAGCATAAACACATGGCCAATAGGTATATCAAAATCACATATCATTAGAAAACTCAAATCAAAATCACAATGTAGAATGACCTCACTTTTTTAAGGATGTTTATTATTTTAAGAAAATGTGTTGGTGAGAATGTGCAGAAATTGGAATCCCGTACACTGTTGATAGGAATATAAATAAGTACAGGTGTTCTGAAAACCCGTATGGTGTCTCCTCAGACACCATATTAGTAGAGATGTCCTCGGACATCTCTATTAAAAATAGGGCTCCTGGGGGAGTTTGGGTGGCTCAGTTGGCTAAGTGTCTGCCTTCGGCTCACATCATGATCCCAGGGTCCTGGGATCGAGCCCCATGTTGGACTCTCTGCAAAGTGGGGAGCCTGCTTCCCCCTCTGCCTGCTGTTCCCTCTGCTTATGCTCTCTTGGTGTCAAATAAATAAATAAAATCTTTAAAAATAAACAAAAATAGGACCCCCGTATAATCCAGCAATCCTTCTTCTGGGTATTTACCCAAGAGAATTGAAGTCAAGACCTCAACGGGATTGTTGGTATTTCCGTATTCACTGGAGCAGTATTCAAAATAGTTAATTAAGATGGTGGGAACAACCCAGGTGTCCCTGGACAGATTTATGGATGAAGAAAGCGTGTTACGTCCATACAACGGAATAATATTCAGCCGTAACAAAGAAGGAAATCCTGCCATCCGTGAGAACCCAAACCTTCACGATGTGATCCTACACGAAATAAGCAATCACAGAGAGTCTTTATGTTTTTTGAGGAAAAGTCTGCTTTGGTTCCAGTCATTAATCTCCGAGTATCACGTGTTGTTTCTCTCTGCTTCCAACATTTTTTGCTTTACTCTGATATTTAGCAAAATTGGATTAAAGTACTTTTTTAATTATTGCTTTATCCTGTATAGAGTTTACTGGCTTTTGGATATGTCTTTCATTAAAATTAGGACATTTACCAGTATTATTTCTTTTCTTCCCTTCCCTCCTCTTCTTCCTTCCTCCTCCTTCTTCTCTTCCTTTGTCCCTCCTCCTCCTCCTCCTCCCCCTCTTTCTTCTCCTTCTCCTTTTTCTTCTTCTCCTTCTCCTTCTCCTCCTCCTCCTCCTCCTCCTTCTCCTTCTCCTCCTTCTCCTTCTCCTCCTTCTCCTTCTCCTCCTCCTTCTCCTCCTTCTCCATCTCCTTCTCCTCCTTCTCCTTCTCCTCCTTCTTCTTCTCCTTCTCCACCTCCTTCTCCTCCTTCACTTCCTCCTCCTCCTCCTTCTTCTTCTCCTCCTTCTTCTTCTTACTCTTCTCCTCCTCCACTTCTTTTGTCTCTTCTTCTGTCTCTTCTCCTCCTCCTTCTGTTTCTTCTAATTCTAATTTTAAATTTCCTCCTCCTTCCACCAATTTCTATCTTCTCTCCTTCCAGAACTTAAAGGAAAAGAGCCACAGACGAGTTGTTATTATCCTGCACATTCATTTGTTTCTGCCTCTTACTTTTTTCCTCTCTGTTTTTCCCATCAGCTCATTTGTATGCATTGATCTCCAGGCTCATTGTCCCTTCCCTCTGTGTCTTCCATCACACCAATGAGCTTCTCAAGCTGCATGAGTTGAGGGTTTACTGTAATGCTCCCTTCCAAAATTTGCTGTCAGTTCTGTTTTGTTGGGTTTATTTCTTAGCCATGACTTCCGTCTTTCCTATTATTTTCAGAATATTCACCTTTATTTCTTGGGATGGGGTTTTACTAGTTGCTTTAAAAGCTTGGTCTTGGGGCACCTGGGTGGCTCAGTGGTTAAGCATCTGCCATCAGCTCAGGTCATGATCTCGGGGTCCTGGGATTGAGCCCCATATTGGGTTCCAGCTTGGCGGGAAGTCTGCTTCTCCCTCTGACCCCTTCCTGGTTCTCACTCTCTGTCTCTCAAATAAATAACAAGACATTTAAAAAAAAAAAAGTTTTGTCATGATTTTCAACTTCTCGGTCCCCTTGGAGTTGGAGTGTGTGGACTGCCATACCTCTTAGACTTGTTGAGATTATCTATATCCTCTCATACGTGAAGTACTTTGGGGTTAAACCTTGGGACGTTTTGAATAGTATCCTGTGAAACACAAGTTCCCATTAAAACATCCTGAGGATTTTTGGGTTTTTCTTTTTCAATTTTTTTTTCATTTTTATTTCTTAGCTTTGCCAGGTGCTCCACATGGTTCATTTCAAATCATACATTCTAACCTGCCTTCCTGGGCTACGGTTCCACTTGAAGTTTGCTATTTCAGTCTGTCCCACGCAGTTACCTCCAAACAGCCAGTCTGCTCTCTGGATGGTAGCTTATACCCACGCTTCCCACAGCCTTTGACTATGTTGATGTCCGTCAATTCCACATGGGCAGAGCTCGGTTCCAGCCACAGTGTCAACACACACACACACACACACACACAGGGTTCAAGGCTCTCTTACCCAAGCTTCTTCTACTTGACTTTACCCACTGCCTGCAGCTCCCAGGAGCCCCTTTTCCTGGCCCCATGGCTGGCCCTGAGCTCTGCTGCATACTTTGCATGACTAGGTATTTCGTGGATGACTGCCAAGGGAGAAGAGCTTCGGAATGTGGCTGCAGCTCTAGCCCTCATGGCTGTTGCCAAAGCTCTATTACTAGATCTCGCTGGAGGGAAGCCGGGAGAGAGCTGTAAGCTACACTCTGCGGGGGCCCCTCCTCCTCCTGATCCTTTGATGCAATAGAGACATGTTCTCACTGCCTCTTCTGTCCAGATGTGCTGCCTCATTCCCAGTCCACCTGGATGCCAGCCAGGAGCAAAGGTGTGAAAACCAACAGTGGCCCACTGGTGTATGTCTTCTCCTTGGGTCTTGCCTTGCCTGTCCAGTCGGTATGTCATTCTCCACTTTTAGGAGTCATCTTCATGTCATTGCTTTATGTATTCTGTGTGAGACTCAGTTGTCATCAGAGCCAGCATCAGGGGACAGTGTCTTTATGCCATTTTGATCAGTCCTGATCTTCTGCCCCGTGATCATACACCACATTCGCTTTTTCCATAGTGGACTCCAAAGGGGCTTGGAAAGGCTGCACCCATCAGATACGGTGTTGGGTCTTCATTGACAAGGATTGCATTATTCAAACTCTGTGTGGAGGTACCTCTTGCTTGGTGATACCCTTAAATCCTAATGAGGAATCCTGGGAATGAACATGCATTAAATATTCGCTTCACAGGTAGCAAGAGGGAGGACTTGGTGTGATGATCAGATTTGTGAAGGGAGGGGCGAGGTCCCCCCGACACACACACACACACACACACACACACACACATGCAATAGCCCAAAGGGCTTTGATTGAATACAAGCGAAGGTCTTCCTCCAACACGTGCCCACACCTTAGACACGGGAGCCTGCAGCCACAGCCTCCCACGAGTTTGCCTTTGCAGATATCCAAGAAGCATATATATTTCAACATCCCGATCTGTGTCTTTCAATTTCCTGCTGGCCCCTGACGTTTTGGAGGGGAAAAAAAAGAAAAAGAGAGAAAGGAAAAAAAGAAAAAAAATACTTTTGCAAAGACATTCTTTATAGCTATTATTCAAAGGACCCAAGGAAGACAAACCCTCAGCCACCAGCAGGAGGGGAGACCTCTGTGTCCTCATCCTCCAATGCTGGCTGGCTTTTTCCAATGCCACGTGCAGGTACAGCAGATTCCGGAAGCCCCACTAGGCACACACCTGTAGGCACCAACACACTAAGTCCTCCTGTAACTTCAGAAGATGTCTCTCGTTACGAAACCAGCATTCCATTCAGCTACCCAGGCCTCCACTGGAGTGGAAAATGGGTCTCGGAGGCTGCTCCTCTCTCCCACCTGGAGTTATTTTTAGGGCTTGTTAATATTTAAGAGCCTTTTAACGACTGTCAGTGTTTTCCTGCACAAACCTGTTCCACGCTTGCCTTGCCAAATGAGACCCCGAAGCCAAGTTCTGTAAATCATTCCCCGGTTCTCCTCCGACACGTTTGCCAAGGGCATTGTCTGCTCTCCCAGAATCTGTCCTGCATCCCTGGGTCATGAGGGGTAACCGAGAAATAGTAGTTAACCCAAGCTGTGTCAGCCTTACCCAAGGCCCCCGATGGCCCGGAGCTTGGCCACAATGCCAGAGGCTCAGCTGTTACTGCTCTCTTAATATCCCATCTGTCTTTCAACTTGGTCAGCAGACAGCCCAGCGGTGAGAGCGCACACACTACGGGAGCGTGCAGTTGGGGCAGACAGCAGGAAAGGAGACGGGCTGCTCCAGAGCCAACGGGGCTCAGTCAATTACACAACCCAAATATTTGTCTTTGCTTAAGCCAGTTTGTCGTTCCCGGGAATAGACACATCCTTTTCCCACAGTCCTACTGCCTTTCCTTAGGCAGAATCTCCAGTCATTTCAAGCATTTCCATCGCTTGGGTTGGTAAAAGCTTGGACTTTACAGCTTGTTAAATGTCGGTGATGTTGTCAAGATTGGCATGCAATGCAAGCAAGAGATAAACTAATTAGGACTCCATTGAACCAAAAAAAAAAAAAAAAAAATTTGGACTTTGTCCTTTAACAAAAAGAAAAAGAGGTTTTGATTTGGAATGAATTTCTGTGTTGGTTAAAAATGAGGAACAAAAGTAGCAGATTCTGGAGCTTTTCCCAATCAGTGGTAGTAGCTTTTTAAAGACGGGGTGGTCTTGTTGGACGAGGTCGGAGGGTTGGAACAAAAATACCGTAGTTCCTTCAGGACACACTTTATTGCGCTAGTCTGCACGGCAATGAAATTAGACAGCGTGTAAATTTATGATGGGCCAACGCCTCTGGGATCGCACACCAGACATTTCAAAACACAGGATGCACGGCTGAACCCTACCCTGGGAACCCCAGCATCAACCCACCCCCACGCCACTCTCAGTGTGGTCCAACCCAACCACAAGGGTTACGTGGTCGGGTCTTGCAACCAACACACTGAAAAAAATAAATAAATAAATAAAAATTCCGAGTTAATTTCATGTAAGACAATGAACACGCTGTCCAGAATGTCCGTATCGATATGCATCCCAAACACGGAGAGCTTTCTCTAAAGTAATGAGTCAGCACCTTTTTGCCCATTCTATTTTTATGAATCCTGCACATATCAAATGTGCAGCTGACTGCTGGGGGGTCATGCTGAGTCCAAAATTCACACCCCATTCCATCAGCCACCCTGAGACGCTCACTTATTATTATTTTTTTAAGATTTTATTTATTTATTTGACAGACAGAGATCACAAGTAGGCAGAGAGGCAGGCAGAGAGAGGAGGAAGCAGGTTCCCCACTGAGCAGAGAGCCCGATGCGGGGCTCGATCCCAGGACCCTGAGATCATGACCTGAGCCGAAGGCAGAGGCCTAACCCACTGAGCCACCCAGGCGCCCGAGATGCTCACTTTCTATATTCGTATATGATGCAAAGTAGTGATTTCAGTGGAATATTCTCACTGACCAAGCATTTACAAATACTTTTTATTTTTTTTTTCCTTTTCTGCAATGCTGCTCAAATTTCTGTGCGCAGATTTCTGTATACGTGTATAGTCCCCAAACCACATGTCCTATATATTTCTTGAGTGACATGAAAGGATATTCAAGGACACTTTTTACAGCCCTGATTCAAATCGTATGCATTCATTTTGGATGCAGTTAATATTTTACCCTGGATCAAAAAATTAATGTTTAATTCTCCGTTCCCTTTGTGAACTCAAAATGACAAAATTTAGTAGGCTTCGGTCAACATTAAATGATAAGAATGTGAAGGTATTTCACAAAGAGTAGGTACTCAACACCTGCTAATTTAATAGAAATTTTATTTTTATTATTTTTTTTAAGATTTTATTTATGTATTTTACAGACAGAGATCACAAGTAGGCAGAGAGGAAGGCAGAGAGAGAAAGAGGAGGAAGCAGGCTCTGCTGAGCAGAGATCCCGATGCGGGGCTCGATCCCAGGACCCTGAGATCATGACCTGACCTGAAGGCAGAGGCTCAACCCACTGAGCAACCCAGTCGCCCCTGGAAATTTGATTTTTATATGCGTGCTCTAAACCATTAAAATAGGACATGGAAATTCACTTTGTCATCCTAAATTACCTGTCACTGATTTTTTTTTTTACCTTAAATCTTCTCATTTTTTATTTTTTTTGTTTTCTTTTTTTTTTTTTTTTTTAGATTCACAATAAGATTTATGTTGGAATTTAATTATGGCGACTAAAAACTTAATCATTAATAGTGTTAAACGAACCTCAGGGCACTTTTTTCCTCTTAATGAACACTGACAAGTCTGTAGAACATAATGATGTTAGAAAAATATCTCTGTCACATTAATAACTCCACCAACCACAGAGCCATCTGGACTCTACTCCGGAAACATTTCCTCACAAAAATTTCTTTAATAGCCCCGACCTGGGAAATGTCACGGATTTTTTCCTGATAGGGAGGAACATATGTCCTATTTCTTTCCTCCTGAGTCCCTTGACAGTTCGATAAATCGAAAGTTACAGAAGTCACAATTGCACGCAACCCATGACAAATACACTTTACTTTCTAATGTTACGGGTATTTATTCTTCTTACTTTATCGTCCCTCTAGTGCTTGAGTCGGGGAATTGGATTTGTACATCCATGCTGGGAATTCAAACCCTTTTTCTAGATTTCAGAGAACTCCCGAGTTGGATGTAGATTGAATTCACATCCATCCAGACCTTTCCTTAGCGAATTTCAACCCTCCTGCAGACGGTTTTGAAGGGATTTTGCAAAAAGTGAAACGTCTGGTGATTTTTGGGTTCATGTGTCTTAGGTGGGGCTTTCTGAGGGGTTTAACATGTGAGGACTTCACAACCTTCCTCCCCAGTTAATAAGCAGAATATATGGCAAACTCCTAGAACTTTGCTGAATCAGCAAGAAGTTGTTACCTCATTCCCTGTTGACCACACTCAGTAGAAAGAGAGATTGGGAAGATGGTACTCTAAATCACTCCCCAATCCAAATATACCTCTGAGGGTTTGGGACAGTCTTGTGTCCATCAGTAAGACAAATAGTACCTTAATTTCCCTTCCACAGAAATGGACTGGTGGGCATGCAGGTATCTCTTTGATGTTCACCAAGATGTCATGATTTTGGCAAAGTTTTCTTCCATTCTACCTATGAGCAAACCAAATCCCTCAGGCATTTAACAACTTCAGAAAGTGATACAAGACATGACCAATGGAACTGACATGGGACTCGGACCCTCTCATTCTCAACTAGAACCTCATTCCCATCACCCCGTATTGACTTACATGCTGAATTTATAGACTATCACTCATACTTGCATCCCAAAACAAATGGAGCCATTTACTTCTCGATAGCAAGACTTGGGTTTCTAGTTGGGGTTTTTAGGGCACAGGTAATTGAGCACATGGGAGAGTCTCCTGATTTGTAACTGGATATTGGCTGAGAATTCAGGTGGAATTTCTGGGAAATTAGTACAAACATAAGAGAAGATAGATCCATTAAGAAAAAGAGCAAGTTTGCAATGATGAAGGGTTTCCTGTTGACTGTACACAGTACGTGTAGAATTATTAACAGTATCGCTTGTGCTAACATCAGTGACTAACCTACCTACTATCACAATGGCGGTTGTCTTCATTGAGAATCTGTCACTGGTGCCCCAGCTGCCGGAGACCCCCCACGTCATCCATCCTTTGATACCATTGTCCCCTGAGGTTTTAAATTCAACAGATGAAATTTCCTCAAATACCACCAGTTCCTTGAAAGTTGTCAGGGATTATCTGGCCCCATTTGTTACGGGTTTTTTCTTGTGTGTCACTCCCATTTTACAAATAGCACAGAGTTCTTAGTGTCTACTCTTCATCTCACCATTTGCCCCAGTGGTTCCTTTTACAACAGCTCATATGTCCTTGCTTTCCAAAAATATATTGTTGACCCAAGGCTGTTGGGTGGATGTTGGGAAGAGCGTGACTCTCGAACACATCTCCCTACAACAGGGGCATTGACATTATCTATTCAACATCTGTAAGAGTGAGGTGATATCCTGCACTTCAGTTAAATTCCCCTTGTGCTGTCTGCCAGACCAAGGCTGGGGTGAAAACCTAACATTTCAACAGGAAATCAATCACCATGTTCTTAGAAAAAGCTCTCCCCTCCTGGAGAAACATGCACTCTGGGGATAGTTCAGGTATCAGAGGACATTCATCCTTTTGTGTCTGCTCCTGGGTCTTCTCTTTTTTATTCCTCACCAACCCTACTTAAGACACCTTTTTTTGTTCTATTTTATAGATGGAAACCATGAATCTGTTAAATAATGGAATGACCTATCCGAGGTCACCCAAGCAGCTGTACAACTAGGATATGAATCTACCTGTTCTCAGCTCAACTCTCTTTCTCTTTCCCCTGAACTTCCTCAATCTTCAAGCAAAAGGGGACCAACAGCAGTTGCTTGACCATCTGTAGAGTTTTGGGATTCCATCAGTGATTTGCATTCAAGTTTGCTCAGCACCAAAGGCTCTGTTCTTTGTATTAAGCTACATCAATTTCCCTTTGTTAAAATAAGTAGAGCACTGAAGTATGACAGACACCCACATACACAGAAACAGTGGAGGCAATGTTGACCTAACACAGGAGACCATGCTGGAATGGAGAACTTCACTTTTATACTTGCATCTGCATATTGGGAGTGTGTCTTGTGTACTGGTCTTCTCTTGGATGAGCTGTGTGTCCCCTACCATGATGTCAGTGGACATCTGGCACTGTGACCATCCCTCAGGCACCATGATGCCTTCCAAGTTGATACCTCCAACAGATCTCTTGTCTTCACCCATGGTTATACATTCAACAAGCCATCAGAACCATCACTTAGCTACCCTACAAAAGACCTTAAGCCTCTTAGGTCTGAAATTGAATTCTTCATCTCCATGTCCATGAGCCCCTTTGTTGACACCCAGTGGTCCCCATTTTAATCAAACAGCAAACTCACCAACCAACCCTCAAGCCAACAGTTGTCTTCCCCTCTCTACTCATCCCTTCCCAAGTCCTTCTGCTGATATCATTGCAAATCACTCCCCAGTCCATCCATGTTTCTCATACCATTTCCCCAGCCATTTTCCCTTAGATCTTTAATTCATAGGCTCCTGACTGACTCCCCTGCCTCTCTGCTCATCTTTGGCTTTTTTTTTTTTTTTTTTTTTTTTTTTTTTTTTTTTTTCTTCCCTCTTCATCATGCAACCATAATGAACCTTCCAAAGTCAAAGCCTCTTCCTGTCGTTTTCTCAGTA
Source organism: Pteronura brasiliensis (assembly GCA_004024605.1). Lineage (NCBI taxonomy): Eukaryota > Metazoa > Chordata > Mammalia > Carnivora > Mustelidae > Pteronura > Pteronura brasiliensis. Next base: position 149,679 of record PJEN01003553.1, read on the forward strand.
AAACTCATTAGTAGTACCCCATGACCTGCAGGATATTCAAAACTTCTTAGCTCAATTTGCAAAATGTGGAAAGCTGGTAACTTATCCCACAGTTCCAATCACAGCTGAGGAGTGTGTAAAAAATAGATCATAGAGGCCGTGACCTGATCCGTGTAAAGAAAGATGCTGATGAAGGACACCTGGGGGGACAGGAGTTCCCAGATTGTAATGAACAGGGAAAACCTGCCCATGATAACTGTTGAGAGTTCCTCTTCTTGTTCTGGGGGGCTTGTGACTGTTTTGCTTGTCCCTTGACTATGAGGAGACGTGAAGGCAAATCAACACACCACTAAGCATTTTGCTCAGAGATGGAGACGTTCTGTTACATAACCTCTTCAAGTAGCACGCAGAGGGCCTGACCTACCTTCAAACCCTTCCATATCAACCCTCAGTGAGGGTAGAAAATAGCCCCAAAATGCCAAACTGAAAACCAGGACGAAGGGCCCATCTGCTTCACTGGGCAATGCCGGCATCAGTGCTGCTAGATGTAATTTTTCAGTTAATTACACTCCACTGTCAAGGGAGCTTTGGAGACACGTAAAATGTATCCTGTCTGTTTCCGAGTAATAGATATACCCAGAGGTGCATCGTGTGAAAGAAATGTGACTATCGCATATTCATCAGCTAAGAGGCAGGACCGATGTGGGGCCCCAGTATTCAGACAGAGGTTTTCAGGGAGGTTTCTTCTGCTCCTGTCCACGACACAATTCCATTCAGACAAACAAACCTAACTGGCAACCCCGTAAGGAATGCAAATCAACCTCCTTAAATAAAAAATCTGACTTTCTGAAATAAAAAAAAAATCTACCTCGGTGTCACCACATAGTTGATGACGGAATTGCATCTTTATGGCAATCGTCCAGCTAATCAGTGCAACGGAATGAAGCAGATAGAAACTCATTATTTCATAACCTCTAATTAATGACTACCGATGACACTCAATATCAAAAAAGAAAGAAATGCGTGTTATGGTGCCTCCCAATGGAAATATTCTTGCTGAAGCAATCAGACTCTAATTTGATCCAAGCTCTGGATCAATTACTGATTGACAAGGAAACAGAAGACCATGGGATACGATAAGGGCTCATGAACATATAGTCAGATGGTGGGAAACTCTATGGAGAAAAAGACTGATTTTTCAACAAATAAATTGTTAACATGGAAAGACAGAGAGACGGGAGTAGTCTGTATTTATAAGAGAAAAGAGAGATATCAACTGATTGCAATGCAGTGAAAATAGTTACATCTTTTTCAAAATGGGAATCTATTGGTAATAGTCATAATAATAACTTGTGACACAATCTAGGAAATTAAACACTAGACCTTCTTGATCTTAAATATGATGTGTAGTATTTTCAGGATGTAAAGGAATTGCAGATTTATTTTTAAATGGATCCTGTGTACCGCAAAGAATTCCAAAATATTTACATATGAGTAATGAATGCTATTGTTTATTTTGCCCAGTACTGGCTTTAAAATAATCTGGATGAAGATGGGCAAATAAAGGAAATAAAATAATCTGGATGGAGACAGAAGAAATAAGGGGTGGGAATGAATGATGATAAACAAAGTTTACCCATGAGTTGAAAACTACTGAAGCTTGGTGATTGGTACATAGGCATTCACTCCATAAAGCTTTCTACTTTTCAATTGTTTTCTATAAAGAATTATATATACACACACATATACAGATATATATGTTGTGTATATAATATATATATAACATATATAAGCTTATGTATATGTTATATATAAATATATGCATATATAGTTACTGTATAATATAATATGAAAGTTATAACTCAAAGTATACAATTCAGATATATATGATACATATTTGCATATTAGTCCTTGAACCAAACACCTTGTATATAAGATATATACGATATTGACACAGAAATGAATACACTGTATGTCATAGATATTTATTATTATTGTATCATCTGAAATATATGACTCTACTATACGCCATTTGAAGCAAAATGCTTTCCTCCACAAGGAAAGGTTATTTTGTAGAAGCCTTGAAACCTTATGCTTCAGTGGGATAAAGTTGAAACTATGCGTTCAATCGCCTTATACCAAGAAAATGAATGGACAAGTGTAACGAGATAGGAGTGAATTCACTTTGAAAGGACACCCTGCTCCTTAAAGGTATATTCTGGGAAAGAGAGCTCCAAGAGAAAGGAGAAAAGCAGGTGTCGGTCGGCTGTTTTACAGTAAAACAACGACAGGATGGAAGAATTCCCAGCACATCATGGGGGTCATGAGCCGGGATGAGCCAATCCTGCTCTCACCTTGACCTCAGACTGACATCCCACAGAATTGTGAGAGGTTGAATTTGAGTCAGTTGCTTTGTGGTACATTGTTGAACAAAGTGGACTCCACGGATTCCACGACTGGTGAGCAAGACCACTCAGGCTGGGTTTAGGATGGCTGTGACTTGGGTTGAACAACGATCCTGCAAAGAAGCCATATGGATGGGCCCCTGAGAGACCCAAGACCATGGTGACACTTGCCAGAGGACCTCCTTGTTCCTAACAGATGTCCACCTAAATTCCAGGGCTCCTGCATCCCCCACAAAGCCAAGGATACAGAGGATGGGGGAAACCAAAGGAGGTGTGGTTGCTGGCTTACCACAGTGGGACTGCCCATGGGAACATGGTGACCCCCAACAGCTCAGCCCATGACACCATGAGGAGTCCTTGCTGTACCATTTACATGCTGTCCTGTGTTAGTCCATGCTGTGGCCAGCCCATGGCAAAGACCCTATTCCAAATAATGTCACACTCACAGGTACACACAGCCCAGCTGTGGCCAACTCAAGACTGTAGGCTTCAAGGTGAAGGTAGAAGCCAAGTCTTCAAGGGCATGAGACATTGACAGAGATAGCAAGGACCAAACCCGTGGACAAGGAAGGAGAGGAGGTCTGCAGAAATGGGGAATGGGATAAAGACAGTCTCGGGACTCAGACGAGGTCTACATCAGGAGACCCCCTGTTTCTGCAGAGTAAGCAGCAATTTAAGTCATCGGAAGGTGGAACGAGTCTAAACCTATAGGAAAAATGACCAACAAAGAGCATAGCTCAATATTGCATTCGGTTTGAGGCGGAGAATGACGGCTGTCGTTCCACAAAAGTGAATTAAAATACAGTCCAAGGGTGCCATGCCAGGGGTCCATGAGTGGCTCATTTGGTGAAACGTCTACCCTTGGCGCAGGTCAGGATCCTGGGGTCCTGGGATCAAGTCCCAAGTTGAGCTCCTTGCTCAGTGGGGAGTCTGTTTCTCCCTCTGCTCTCTGTCTCTCTGACAAATAAATAAATAAATAAAATCTTAAAAAAAAAAAAATCCAGTGCATGCACTGGTGTTACTTTATCATTTTCTCTGATGATGAAAAACACCCTTTGTACACTGTTTTCCTTAATATTCTGCCATCTTATAACACATTCTTTGAGGTTTCCGTTTTTGTTTTTGTTTTAATTTTGGGAGAATTAAGAATTTGGAAAGAGAAACGACAAAACCCACTTCACCATAAATCGTTTGGAACTGCATTTGACAATTTAAGTTACCTTATAAATTTTACATTTATATCTTTCAAAGTTAATCAAGGTTATTATCATTAAAGTATTCTTCATGTAGGTTTTTCTTTTCTCTCTTGATTTCAATACTCTGTATTAACCCCTAAAAGTCATAGAAGTGAAATATTCCATAAGCAATACTGTTTCCTGTTCTACTTTTTGGGTAGTTACTTTTACTTAATAATGTCACCGAGAAATGTGACCCCTGATCATTTCAAAGACCCAATATAGGGAGCCTCATGTGGGACTCGATCCCAGGACTCTGGGATCCTGACATGAGGTGGAGGCAGACGCTTCACCGACTGAACCATCCAGGTGTCCCAATCCTGTTTTCGAGCAGAGTTGCCCCACAGTGTGACATGATCAGGAACTCTCTGCTCTTCACCACACCTGTTTTGTGTAGCAGACCTAGATCTTGTTGATTTAAACAGCTTAACATTTCTGCACGTCCCCAGCTGTGGGCTGCCCTCATCCCCCCCTGCTAGGTGACAGGCTGGGGTGCAGACACCCAGCTGCCCACATTTCTCGATTATAAGAGTCTGCAGACGCATCTCATTGAAAACTCTGCCTTGCTGAGACGGGACATCTGGTCGCCTAGGGTCTCGATGGACTAATAGTTGGCATTTCCTGAGAAGGCTGGAAACTCCACATGGAAACACAAGGACATGGCTTCCACATCCCCCTTTTTACCATACGTTTTTCATAACCCCACCCCCCGTGCAGTGGCAAGAACACAGATGCTCACAGCTGTGTGTGAGATGTGAGCAGTGCACAGAAGTCGACGTGTGGACCCAGCCCTTGGTAAATCAGCCTCCTGATGAACCTCGCTCTAGGAGAGAAGGAGAAGAAACATCTCTTGCCAGGATCCTGTGTACGCATAGACATACAGAATGACTAGTTTGCAGAGGCTGGGATCAACGCCTTATATCTTGGTTGATGACAACTTGCCAACCATAATGAATGGAAGAGTGTCCCCTAAAAGTCATTCTCACCCGGAACCTACCAGCCGAGGAATACCAAACACGGACAGAAGCCACCGGAACCTAGTCAAGAGACCTGGGACAGATTCTCCCCTACAACCAACCCTGCTGACAACTTGATTTTGGTCTTCTGGTCTCCAGAATCAATCTCCATTGTGTAAAGTCCCCCCGTTCATGGAACTTCCTTGCAGCAGCCCTAGAAAACTAATACCGCAACCACATCAAAACATCCTCAACGTGTATTGAATTGTATTTTATAAAGTCACTTACTTTTCTTCCCTCCGCCCTCGTAATGAAATCAGAAGCATCATGCCAGTTTCCTTCCTTAGGGCCCTGTTTCCACCTGACCACTCTTCCATTAAATTTTCCTGAAATGTTACTTTCCGACCCTTTCAAGTTACTGAATATCTAATGGCCCCTCCCCATTCTTCACTGAAGAAAGTCACTATCTCACCACTTGCATTAAAAGCCCACGTACACACCCTCTCCTCTCCACCTCTGGGTTTCAGAAACGTTGAATTTTTGTTTTTCATTGCTAGCATTTCCTGTGGCAAAATAGAATATTTTAAAAGCCGAAAACCTGAGTCAAGCAAATTTATGGATTCATAACTTAAAGGAAGGATGTTCTAAATGGTAGAGTCAGCTCCAAGAGCATTTACAAGACTCCAGTAATTATGGGGGCTAGAAAATCTTCATCAGGAAAAAAAAAATTAAAAAAAAATAAGAATGTTAGAATAAAATCATAGATTAGATACAAAAACCATTAATGTTGAGTTTTACTTTCCTAGAAGACAAGTTAACATATAACATCTCACGATCTGGTATGTAATTAAATGATAGAAGAGTGAAAAGGAGGGACATTCTAGTAGAGATTCTTTTTGTTTTGTTTTAATAATTCTCTGGTGGGCTTGTTTGTTTTCTTAATGGACATGAAGTCCCACCAAGGTTAACCGTTCTTGGGCCTATTGTGACGATATTTAATTTGGGGCATCAACTGGACTGGGCAGTAGGGTGCCCCGGTATTTGGTCAGATGTGGTTCCCAGTGGTCTGTGAGGATGTGTCTGCATGAGATTAGCATTGGAATTGGTAGAATGAGCAGAGCACGTTGCCCTCCCATTCTGGGTGGGCCACACCTAATCATGTGTCGAACTGGCAAAAAAAAAAAAAAAAAAAAAAAAAAAACGAGAAACGACAAAGTAGCAGGGAATTCTTCCTAACTGACTATGGAGCTGGGACAACTGGGTTTTCCTGCTCTCAGACGCCAGCTGAAACAGTGACTCATATTGGGTTTCGAGCTCGCTGGCCTTTGGTTTAGAATGTCTCCTGCTTTCCTGGACCTCCAGCTTGCCAACAATGTCATCACATGAGGGTTTTTCAGCCTCTACCAGAGTCCGTTCCTTAGGAACAATCTGCACCTTTCTATACCAGTGTCTGTATCTGCAGCTCTACTCGGGTCTCTACCTACTTACCCATCCTGTTATCTCTCTTCCTCTGGAGAACCTAAAACGCCTCTGGGCCACATTTGCACTCACCTCTCCAATCCGAGACACATGCTTCCCTGAAAACGTGGATCCCTGTATACCTTGGTTGGGTCCCCGGAGGCTCATTCTTTCCCAGTAGAAATTGTGCCAAACAAGGCCATGGCTTTTACATGTTTCCTGTTAAAACTCTGCAGAAAGGGGCCGATGGGTGTATGCACTTTCCTCTAGAGGTGCACGTTGCACAAAATGGACCCTGTGAGCCGAAGACAGCTGGTGGTTGAGTTTCGGAGAGGTGGGCAGGGATTCTGAAATCAACTTGCAAACACAGAGGACCCGTTGCACAATTGCATTCTGCTCCCCTCGGTGCAGAAGCCTGTGCACGCTCAGCTCACGCACCCCAGCTCAGAAATTCATGCCCTCTGAGCAGTGACAGTATTAACCTGAGGCCTGAATCTCTTCTTTTTTTGTTACTAGATTCACACTCAGATATCCATGTCACCTTGACAGAGTTGCAAGAACTCTTCTCTGATTTATGCATGAAAGAAAGCTCTCTCTCCAAACTGCAAAACGCCAAGATGGGCAAGGAATCCCTAGCAGGCATCTTTGCATGATCCTTACTTGGTCTGTGGTCTTGGTAAAATCCTGGGCATGCCAGGAACCCAACTGTGCATCCCTAAGAGGGTGCGTGCCGAGGAGAAGGGGTGGTTGATGGGGTTTCTCTCACAGAAGGCTCTGTCTTTCTGTCTTGTCTCTGTTGGGGACTCCCAGAGCATCTTTGTGAGGCAGCATCGCTCTGCTCCCTCTCCAATGGGTCCGCTGTCCATCTCTCATTTGTCCAGTGGGACACATGCCATGACTTCGGCACCTGCAGACATCTCTCTGAATTCTCCCAGAGAGAGCTCCACGATATCCCTCCTTGTAAGGCAATGCAACACTCTTCTCCTGAACTAGAGAAAGACATCCAGGGACCCCTTCCCGGGTGCAGCATCGAGGACCGGCTGTCCAGCCTCCTGATGGACTCATCTGGTACAATTCCGGGTTATGTCACAGGGTGAATGCCAGCTTTCACCAAGGGCCACGTGCTGGCAAAATACAAGCACCAACCAGTGTATTAAAGAAGAATGAGTCAGGGAGTCTGGCTGGCTCTGTGCGTAGAGCTCACGACTCCTGATCTCACGGTCGTGAGTTCAAGCCCCACGCTGGGCATACAGCTGACCTAAAAATCATTAAAAAATTAAGAAGTGTGAAGGGATAGAAAGAAACCTATCAAAATGTAAGTTGTGTATATATATATAAAACCTGCATATATGTGTACATACACATATGTCTACATATGTGTCATATACAATTTTATGTGTGTGTTTATGTGTGTGTATTTATATGCATATATGTATATATTTTATATGTGCTTTTATATATTTATAAGCATGTATTCATACTTATGTATATATTTGATAATGCACATATATAAAAATGTATGCATATCATGTTTTATGCATATGTACATTTTGATATGCTTGTATTTTCCATCAAAAATCCAATAATTATATTTAAAATAAAATAGGACTATTTTCCCCTAAAATAACTTTTCCGCATAAATGCAGATTCGGTATCCAAACCGTTACTCTTAGGACCTGATCATAGGTTTGCGTCTGTCCCTGTGTGTTTTTACCACATTTGTACCAAGCAAGCTGTGTGGAATCCTGATTTCAAGTCCAGGTTCTGGAGGGAGGTTACTGGGTTTAAATTCTCCACTTGTCCACTCTGTGAGCAAGAGAAGGCAGGGAGCTTTCCGGGGCTTGACTTGTGGTCTGGACAAGGGGACTAGATACAAGACCCTCCTTGGTCTCGGTCCCACTGTGGGATCAGAGAGGACAGTGCATGGGACGGGGTCTGGAACAAGTACGCACGGCCTGGGGACCCCTTTTGCTAATTGTAAACACCCACTGAGCAAATGTCACTTTCCTTCATGGAATCTGAATCCGACCCATAAATAAAGTAACTTCCAACAACTCACCGTTACCCTGAACCGGGGATAGTTTGCTTGTAACAGGGGGCTTTTTTCTCTCTTGCATTTGCCCCCCAAAATTGTATTCTGCTTCCTTTCCATCGTCTTTCTTTTCTTACTCTTTCTTCTCGATCAACTACAACATCACCTGAAAAAGAAAAAAAATAATAAAATAAAATCACATTAAATATGCATTGAAGCAAAGGTAATTAACTTTTAATTTTACCGATTAATTTTCTAATCACTTAGAAATACAGGCTTTCTAAGGGAAGGAAGTTTAACTAGTCTCCCCCTCCCTTTTTTTTTTTTTTCCCCAGTTAATTCATACCCAAATCTCTGTAGTTGCTTAATATTTCATATTTCCTGAGGAGGGAATGCAGCTTTTCTTTTCTAAGCGGATATACCTGAAACATCTGTGAAGATATATCAACTTAAAAAACTTAAAAATAGTAGGTCAACAAACCCAGTTTTTGAACAAAACCTACATTTTAAAACCTAAATTTTAAATGATGGAAAATAACTGCTTGCCCCAATTATTTTAAGGGAATTCTATAACTTCAAGACGTGGACAAGAATTGTTCGACTCAAGAGTTTACCACCGAGAGTTTAGAGTCACTCAACATGTCGGCTACAGACTGTATTTTGGTTGATTCTGCAAAAAGTTCAGATGATTGATAATCTGGATCTATCCAGCCTTCAGGCCCGTCTACGCGGTCTGCATGATGGGAAAACCAAAGCTCTATCATTTTTACACATGGGAGAGAGGAAACTTGATTGATGACTGGGCTCCATGGTGAGGAATTTCTACAGACATGGGTTGGTCCTTAAGCAGACGGGCCAGCACTCTCCAAGGGATGGAGAATACTGGGAGATTTTTTTTCTCCACTGTCTACACAGATCTACTGTTTGCAATGCTGAGAAAGTGTCTGCCTGGGCCACAAGCAAGCTGCTGGGGAGAAAAGGGGAAGGTTTGATGTTCTCAACATAGTACACTGAATAATCAGTACAAAAATGTAAGCAAAAATAAAAATAAAATTAAAAATTAATATAAAATAGATCATAAAAATATGAATGTGTAAAATATAAATAAAAATATAAGATCTCACGAAGAGACAACTCTGGGCAGTTCTATGCAATGCCAATAAGAAAAAAAAAATGACAAAATGGTGTTTCTTCCTTAGAAACACTTCATACCAAGTGCACTTGAAGTAATGGGACAGACATTTCATGGTAAAATTACTTTCTTTTCTTTTCTTCTCTTTTCTTTTCTTTTCTTTTGTTTTTTTAAAGACAACTTCAGATGATTAAAATGCAGGTAAATAAAGCATTTCTACAGAATGATGTTGGCAGTGTTATTGGGATGATTACCTTCTAAGGGGGAAAAAAAACAAAAAAACCAAAACAAAACAAAAAGAAAACCTTTGTCTTTGTGAACTACTGACCTTAAAGCCATATTGTTTGTCACAATCATTACACTTAATGGACTCTTAAAATGGTAAATCAAAATTAGAGAGTAAGGTGTGTATGCAAAGAGTCCCCTAGGGACAGTTAAAGTAAGGGAAGACAAGAAACATCATGGCCTTCTAGTAGGACATGAACCACTAAAGGTACACGCTCATTGTGGAATCCATGCAGATACAGAATAACACTTGGGAAGAAGGATAACAACATGAGGAAAAAAAAAATACTATCTTGAATGAAACAAAATAGGAAAATTCACATACATGTGTATCTTGCTGCCTAAAGTTAAGAAAAAAAAAAAAATGCACAAGTACCCAGGAAATGCCTTATAAAAGCATTAAAACAAATATACCTGATTTCTGGTTTTTTTGTCATTGTTTCTCCCTTTCTGTGTCTGCAAATTTCATATTCCATATTTTATACTGGAAAATAACACAAAGGAAAAATGTATGATGTAAATAATGCCACGATGGAGATATTTATCATGGTGATAGAGCTCCAGAAGGAAAAGATGAAATATCCAAAATATGTAAGACTTTTGTCGTCTGACTTTTGGAGGGAAGGAAGTAAATATCCCTTCAACGCAGCTGTGTGTCCTTCCTCATTCTTGAAAACATCTTGTAACAATATCCCCCTAGTTTGTGGAATAGCAGTCACAGAAAACAGATTTGCTGACCTCAAAACATACCACACAGCCGCTCAAATGACCGAGACATTGTCTTACTTTTCTTAACCACAGGCAAAGCTGTTGGCTACAGATATAAATTCAGTTCAGAAAATTATATGATATGTGGCATTTCAGAAATAAGGTTACTAAGTTTCCCACATGGGAGACGAATGACTAGAAAACGAATTTGTCTTTGTAAAATTGCAACCAAAATATTCGAGGGAAGATTAGAGAGCAGAAATGATATTATAGTACAACTCTTCCATTTTATGTTGTCATTGGGGAAGGATATTTCAATTGGGGGCAACCCACAATTTCATTTTCTTTATCATGTTTTCTGAAGTATTCACACATCATTGAACTTGACTTACATAAGTGAATTCATTGGACGGGAAGCAGAAACTATTGGAAAAGGAATGACCTTTTTATTTATTTATATTATTTATATATATATTATATATATTTATATAATTTATATAATATTATTTATATTTATAGTATTTATTTATTCATACGTAAATTCTATAATTATCACAAACCCAATAAAAGAAGTGCTCACTGAAACGGTATAACTTTTTTGTACGACAGTTTTAAAACTTGGCTACATTTTTCATTTAAGCAAGAGCTCATTTGTTTCATATTCAGTGTATTTTTCAACAGGGAAATTCACTTTAAAAATACAAATACAGGAGAGGAGTGCCCTGGGAGGTTCAGTTGGTTAAACATCTGCTTTTGGCTCAGGTCATGATTTCAGGATCCTGGGATCGAGCCCTGCATCAGACTCCCTGCTCAGTGGGGACCCTGCTTCTCCCTCTCCGCCCTGCTCCTGCTCTCTCTCTCTCTCTCTCTCAAATAAATAAATGAGATCTTTATTTTAAAAAAGAATACAAATACAGTGCATAAACAAAAGAACCGCGAGTCTGCAACTTAGCTCTCTTATACTTGAGTTGTGTGCTCTACCCGATATGAATGAATTTTCCCTTGCAACGTATTCACTTTGATGTGCCGTTCCCGTTCCCTCGATAGAGATGAAACACTGAATCCAGGTTATTCCTTTTGAGAAACCGGTCCATTTGGCAAAAACGCAGCCTGGTTGTTTTACAGAGAAATCCTTTAAATCCACCCAGGATTCGAATCATCTAGATGCAGGTGTGTTCTCTTGCTTCAGACGTTCCTCCTTCATTATGACGTCTGCTGTGATCATTTGTGGCAGGTGAATCCCTGTGGCACACTGGGTCTCACCCAGCAAATTATCCAAGAGCAAGGAGTGGTCATCTGAAGATTTACCATAAATCACTTATACGGACAGAGGTTGACGCCATTTGCTTACAATGTGTGCCTATCTGAAAGGATGTATGTTCAACATGACATTATTAATTTCTGCCTTTGAAAACCATCTGTTGTGGGTGCCTGGCTGATTAGGTAGAACATGAGATTCTTAATCCCGGGGTTGTGAGTTTGAGCCCCATGGTGGGAATACAGATTACTTAAAAAAAAAAAAAAAAAAAAAAGGAAAGGAAAGAATCTGTTACTGTATCCATTGATGTTTAAATCAAAGAAGAAGGAATAAAAATTCATTGCTGGGTTCTTTGCACTTGTCCTCCATTGGTCACCCAGACTTCCCTATAGTTCAGGCACAAACCAGGGTATCACAGGGTTACCTTGTCCTTTTTCCATGCCATAAATCAATGCTTGTCTCCAGGAGCCTGGAATTCCTTTTAATGAGACCAGTAAGAATGAGAAACCAAGATTTGTGTACTAATTGTTTTGATTTTTACTATAGGGTCATTGCTAGTAACGCTTTCCATTGTACTAAGTTACGACATAGTCTTTCTTACAAATCAGGAGTCCGTATCAGTATTTTCCCTTGAAATGGAGCATGACTGTTTTTTAAATTATTTTGTATTTTGTTTTCTTTTACACTGGAAGTCTTGGTTCCTAATGCCATCACTATATCACTTTTTGTTGTTGCCAACATAGCATTGTTTTCTCGATTTGATATAAGGTTAGATTCCTGGTTTTGTTGTTGGTAGTAGTAATGTTTGCATAAAAAAACAAAAACAAAAACAACAACAACAAAAAACCTCTTGGATTTAATTTTATCAACATATAAAATATAAATACAAAATAAATATAAATATGAAATATTTATATGGCATGAAAGCCAAAACCTCAAAAACGGGTTTATGATTGCTTTTCATTTCTTTAACCTAGATTTTGTTTATTAAAAAAGACCAGGTTTGGGGGCGCCTGGGTGGCTCAGTGGGTTAAAGCCTCTGCCTTCGGCTCAGGTCGTGATCCCGGGGTCCTGGGATCGAGCCCCATATCGGGCTCTCTGCTCAGCGGGAAGCCTGCTTCCCCCTCTCTCTCTGGTTGCCTCTCTGCCTACTTGTGATCTCTGCCTGTCAAATAAATGAACAAATAAAATCTTAAAAAAAATAAAATAAAAAAGACCAGGTTTATATTTGTTTTGAAATCTATAATCTTAATCTGGATTTTTAATCAGATGCCTCATTTAATACAAGATTTTGTTTCGCTGAAACACAATCATAAAGGATTATCTGGAAGATGGGAGCATCACTATTTCTTAAATAATTTGCATTTCATTAAGAAAGCATTTGGGGGGCTCCTGGGTGGCTCAGTCAGTTAAGCCTCTGCCTTCAGCTCACATCACGATTCCGCGTTCCTGGGATCAAGCCCTACATCGGGCTCCCTGCTCAGTGGGGAGTCTGCTTCTCCTTCTCTCTGCTCCTGCTCTCTCACTCTCTCAAATAAATAAATAAAATATATATTAAAAAAAAAAAAAACAAAAAACAACTTCTCCCTAAACCAGAGTCACTGGCAGACCTAAGCTGATATTTCTTGTTATACTTTTGCATTTTTCAGAATGTCATACAAAGGTGATCAGTCTGCATGGAAACTTCAGAGTCTGGGTTCCATCACCCAGAATAAAGCCCTCGTCCCTGTGTGGGTCCCACGTCATGTATATTGCTAGGCATTTTTTTTTTAAATTGTTGAATAATATTCCAGTGTATGGAGACACCAAAATATGTGTCTTTGCTCACCAGTTCCTAGACATCTGGGTGATTTCCAGTCCTGGACACGTCTCCATAAACTTACAAAATTGACATCTAACTTTATGCACATATGTTTTGGGGTCTTGAGGGTAAAGAGCTAGAGGTAGGATTGCTAATTCAGACCCTAAGGAGAAGCAAACCTTTACCAGAAACCACCAGACGACCCATGCAAATTGTACGGTCGTGGTCCCCACGAGCCACAAAGCAGAATCCCATCTCTTCCGCGCCCACACCAGCCCTTGGCAGTGACAGCTGGTCATTGTGGGATGTTTGCTGTTGTTAGCAAACCTTTGCAACACCATCCTCTTGTGTGTAGTGGTATCTCCTCTGACGGTATTTTGCATTCCTTACGTCCTAATAATTTTGAGCCTCTTTTTATTGGTTATTGGCCACACCCTATCTCCTTTGAGGATGTGTGTGATCCAATGTTTTCTCTGGTTATTATTACGGATGTGGTGATTTTTTATCTCTTAGTTGGCTGTTGTAGGTTCTTATGCATTCAGGAATCAAGTCCTTTATCGGACACTGTGCTCAACAGATCTCGTCCCTCTATCTGTGAATCTGTGCCTTTTTTTTTTTTTTTTTCACTTTCTTAGCAGTATTTCCTTTCCCTTTGTGGATCATACTTTCTGGGGCGTCCCATCTGGGATATACTTGTCTGCTAGATTCCTACACCCAAGCCTTAAGCGCACCCACTGGCCGCAGAAATGGACAGGATCATAAATCTTTTAAGAGAGTCGGTAGGAAAGTGTTGACAGCAAACCTACAGTCCTTGCCTTTCCATTCTTGTAAACACTCTACAGACGGGACCCCCTGGTCAACCCACTAAAGCCATTTGCTAGTGAAACCTTTCTTATTTGTACAGTGAGGGGGCAAGGTCCTACCTGTCTGGCTAAGACAGCTTATGGAAAAGACCTAGAATCGGTGGTTTCACAAGACGTGGATTTAGGAAAAATATCTCATGACTGTCAGAGTACAGAATGAAGGTTTGCGGTGACAGAAATGTTCAGGTGAATAAATGACAGTCCGTCAAACCTGTCTGACTCAGATAGAAGAAATGCCTTTCAGAGGCCTCTGGCTGGCTCAGCTGGCTGAGCATGCAACTCCTAAATTCAGAGTCATGAATTCAAGTTCCAGTGGGGTGTAGAACTTAATTAAAAAAAAAATTGCATTTGAATTCTATTTTTTTAAGATTTTCTTTTTTGTTTAAGAGAAAGAGAGTGAGCACAAGCAGGGGGAGGGGCAAACGGAGTAGGAGAAGAGGGCTCCCCACTGAGCAGGGGCTCGATGCTCGGGGCTCTCTCCCAGGACCCTGGGACTACGGCCTAAGCCGAACACAGGTACTTAACCAACTGAGCCGCCCAGGTGCCCCTAATTCTATTTATAAGGATAAAAGTTTGAAAACGTGTTGAGGTTCCAAAACCGTGATAAAACCTCAAGAATTCGGGTGTCTGGGTGGCTCAGTAGGTTAAGCCTCTGCCTTTGTCTCAGGTCATGATGTCGGGGTCCTGGAATCGAGCCCGCATCACCGGGAGCCTGCTTCCTCTTCTCCCTCTGCCTGCTGATCTGCCTACTTGTGATCTCTGTCTCTGTCAAATAGATAACTAAAATCTTTAAAAAATAAAATAAAATAAAATCTCATGCATTTGAAATACGCACATGAAGAAAAATATTTTTCACAAAGACCCCTCCCAAAAACACACGGAGAAATCTTCCTGGTTTGATGCCATTGTCATAACTCCAAATAGAAATCATGCCACCCTGTCGCCTGTCTGCAAATCATCTTCTCTTACGTCCCCTCTGCACCTATAACTACTGATTCATAAACATGGGACAAATAAAGACACCGTGAAGTTTGCCTTTCATTGCACACTCATTGTGAAATGGCCCCGAGGGTCCATGCATTAATCTAAATTATCTAGTATCCATGTTTCTTGGGTGAGGAAAGGCTTTCCGTTATGGCTTTTCACCGATTCTGACAAAAACAAGACTAAACAAAAACAGACATTAACCACACTCCTCTTAATCAAGGAGCTCAGGATACATCATGAATTTGTGAAGTCATTTTTCCAAGGATTAGTAATGATTAGGTATATCCCACAGTATTTGAAAGGATCTCCCCATCCTCAGTATGGAAGGTCATATTTATTGACAAAGAGACACACGTGCACATATTCTATATACATATACACACAGTACACCATACACATAATATACTCTGTTTAATATAATTATTTTGAATTTCATTTGTATAACTGTTGTATTTTGTTTACATATAGTTTATGCATATAATTATAATTGTACACACACGTGTGAGTATATGTACACATATAGACCTATATGTACAAATATACAATATATATCCAATAAACACACCCATATAAATGTGTTTATGTAATTATGAATACACACTATTCATATGTATTTATTTTAGCTCATTATATATATAGTATATAAAATTATACCATATAACATACAGTATATGTTCCTTTGAGGATGTGATATACAATTATATAATATAAAATATGTAATTAAAATGTATATTATGTATATAGGGATAAGTAGTATATATCATAATAAATAAATAAATAATAAATTCCTTATTAAATAAATA